>LTAE01005916.1:0-26988 GCA_001647135.1 Pontederia paniculata | reverse complement strand
CGCCCATTCATCAATCATCGGGCGACCTCCTCCTTTCGGCCTTTTCCTCCGGTCGTCCTTTCTTCATCTCTGATCGACCGGTCTTCCACTGACTCCCACTATCCTTCACTACCGGTCGCCCTCTTTATATCTTGGGTCGACCGTCTGTGCCTCCTCCTCCATATACATTCTACTCTGATATTGGTCGACCTCTCCTTATCACTGGTCGACCATATGTACTCTGATACTCATATGACCTCCTCCTCCTGATACTGGTCGACCGCTTATATCCTTAGGACGCCCACTGCACACATATGGTTCTTCATGATATGTATTACGTGTGCAGTGGTCGTCCATTCCTTCAGCTCAGGTCGACCGCAGTACTAAACTTGTCTATATCCTGTTACAGAAATCAGCTCAAATAAGTTCATTAGTAGAGACTGATTTCACTTACAAATTTGTGATCATTCAAAATATTCTCGGGATCCTAGATTCAACACTACCTAGATCCTATTGTGGCATGGGTATCAGAAACCCCAGAACCATCAGAAATGCACTTCAAGATAAGCTAGTTCTTAGGATCCTTAAGGAGGATAATTCACCAAGGGTCAAACTAGTATTGAGCAAGTCTAGTAAGTTACATCCTTGATTCCCAGAGTCTAATGTTTTGGCTGCTTACCCTACTTGGTCCTAGAGGATGATACTAGATACTATGAATGAATTAAGATGTGGAATTAAAAGACAAATTGGGGTGGTGTTACTACTATTGTGCTAATGGGCCCTTGGCTCTTCTATATTCCCTTACAATTAAAGCCTACTTTTGTAAATGTTGATATCGTGTTAGTGATCTCTATCTCTAAGTACCAATGGAACTTATCTTTCTTGCAAAACTGTTTTGGTCCTTCATTGGTTGCTTTAATTGCCTCCATTTATATTCATGCTCATGCCAAGGATGACCAGTGGTGCTGGGTCCATGATGCCCATGGTAGAGCAACTGCTCGTTCTGTTTATTACTCTATTAGCCGCCAACCTTACCAATTGCAAGAACTTGGAGGGCCAACCTGGAAAGTATATGGTCGATAAAAATTCTATCTAAAATTCATGGTTTATGTGTGTTGCGGATATGAGACGAAAGAGAGAGACAAGAGCGCACACAGAAGAAGACACGAGATTTACGAGATTCACCCTTAACTGGGCTATGTCCTCGGACGGCGGCTGAGAGTTTCTTTGATGGGAAAATAATAGATGATTACAAGACACTAAATAACCCAAACCCTAGGAAGTTTATATAGGGACTCCCAATACAAAATAGGAAACTAAAACCCTAGAGTTGTCTAGGTTTCGGGGGCTCCGCCCCCGAGCCCCCGTAGGGGGGCTCCCCCTAGACCCCCCTCAGGCTCGTTGACCGAGCAGCGAGACCCCCGTATGGGACGGGCAGCTTCNTTGTCTAGGTTTCGGGGGCTCCGCCCCCGAGCCCCCGTAGGGGGGCTCCCCCTAGACCCCCCTCAGGCTCGTTGACCGAGCAGCGAGACCCCCGTATGGGACGGGCAGCTTCGCCGCCCCAATTATTCGAGCGGCTGTGATTTACTAGAGGAGTATATAGGGTTGATCACTGAGTTAAGATTCAAGGCATTATCAACAACGTGGAAGCTCTTGCATTGCAGACTACCCATGAAGGATTACTTGCTAAGGTTTGACAATGGAATTAACCTGATATGTCCTCTCTGTAGGTTGGCTCTTGAATCAGTCTCGCATCTTTTCTTTTCCTGTACCACTGCTTTTGAGTTTTGGTCATTATTTGAATCTCAAGTCGCTTATAATTTTCAATACAAGGACAATTGACACACATGTAATTGTTGGGTAGAAGAGGGCTTCGCGTTGTCTTCTAATTCCAAATGTAATTTGTAATATCTCTTTGCTTTCTCACTATGGGGGCGGTGGGTTTTAAGAAATAATGCAGTATTCAAGTCCAGGTTGACACCTGTTTCTATAATATGATGTAAGACTTTGGCTAGTTTTCAAAACTATGCAACACACCATCTGCTGAGGCAGAATGCCCCTAAGACCAAATCTTGGTCTGTGGGAGCCCCCTTCCCCTTCCAAAGTTAAGATGAACTCTTACGACTCTTTTGTGAGAGTAGGGGAAGCAGGGGGTGGGATTCATTTTACACACTAATTCTGGGTTTTGTTTAGCTGTAAGGGCTTTAAGAAGCCTGAGGCGCTCTTGCGGGTGTTCGAATGGCAATCACAAAAGAATATCCATTATTCTGGAGTTGGGCTCTATGAACTTATCAATAGCAAGACGCAAGTCCCTTGCAAACTTTGGGACATTGTCGTCTTCTCTGCATGTATGTATACACTGCTTTGCTTTCTGGAAGCAAACAAAGCAGTAGACTTGCTAGCCAATATGAGAAGGATGACATTTGCTTATCTTTTTTTGGAAAGAAGGCTCAACTCCGGGTCTTCACGACCAAAGGCGGCGGCAAGTGCCTGCCGGCGCCTGCACGTGCAGACACTGGATTCCCGCAAATCTATATATATATTTTAGTCGCAGTGCATGCAGATCTGCTTAGATGTCCTAGTGGTAGGAAAAGCATTCACATTCTACAATTGCCAGAGTTCGAATCCGGTGAATGACACATTTTAATTCCTTTTCAATTGAATTTTTTGTTTTAACTTTATGATAGTCAGATGGCTCAGGTAAATAAATTTATTTATTTATTATTGTAATTTTTATATCTGGATGATTTATGCAACTAAATTTATTTTTCGTATAACAGATAATAAATTTTATTTTTCTTACACTAATTTTTTTCTTATTGTATTATCTTATTAATTTTTTTTAGAATTTTTCAAACTTGCCTTTGTTTACTACTTTGATATTATATCAGGAGCATGTATTAATTTTTTTCACATTTTATCTTTTTTCATAATGTGTTATATCAATTTCTAAAAATGATATATAATATCTTGTGCTTAATTATTATATGAGGTTAATGGATGTACAGCGCTGTATTCTACAGCGCTCAACTTCAGCCGTTTATCATCTCTCCGTGTGAATCTAACCTAACACAGTGGCAGAAAGAAAAAGCTTCGCTGCCTTCTAAACTTTGCTGCTCCTTCTTTCGACTCTCTCTCTCTCTCTCTCTCTCTCTCTCNAGAGAGAGAGAGAGAGAGAGAGAGAGAGAGAGAGAGAGAGAGAGAGAGAGAGAGTGTCGAAAGAAGGAGCAGCAAAGTTTTTTTCCCATAAGGAAGGAGCAGCGAAGTTACCTGAGTAGAAGGCAGCATAGCTTTTTCTTTCTGCCACGGTGTTAGATGATAAACGGCTGAAGTTGAGCGCTGTACATCCATTAACCTCTTATTATATAGTATTGATAAGTTTGCATTTGTACTCTATTCTTTTTCTTGAATTCAGTTCATCAATATTTTTCAATCATGTAATAAATTTTATTACTTTCTTTATATTTTTTATTTATTTTGGTTACTACTTTCTCAAAAGTTTTATATATTTTAGTTATTGTGAAATAATTGTTCACATAATTTATTTTATATTTTAATACAATATTTGTTTTCCTATCTTTATTTTGATTAATTGTTTAACCAATTTTATCTGATATATTTTATATATTTATATACTATCACACTACTGGCTTAGTTAGTTATATATACTTTAATTATTGATATTTTTTTATAAATTTTAAGACTCATTTAATCTCTTCACATTATCTTAATAATGAACCCACTAAATATGATCCTGGCTCCGCCCGACGCATGTAGTCTTAATTAAATATTTCTTTTCTTTGAAAAATAGGTTTAGTTGAAATTTTCTTTTTTTTTATCTTTTGGGCGGATACTCGTCTGGCATAAAAAAATCTTTTTGTTAACCAAAAAGAAAATGAACGTTTCAGATTTTTAAAATTTAGCAGGGGTGTTTGTGAAAAATGAAATTAGAAAAAGAAAGAAAAAATAGAATACATCTTCCTCCCACGCGGTCTCGCGAACCACACCGACTATCGCCGCCTTCGCCATCGCCTAATCCACAGCCGCCGCTCGTCCGACGACCGATCGGAGCATACCAGCAGGCAGAGGCTGACGAGGAGAACGAATACGCCGACATGGGTTGGAGAGGGAACGGACGCTTGTAGTGGAATTCTCCATTGACCTTTGCCGGGAGGAGCGCCGCTCCTGGAGTCAATTCTCCGGTAAATTGTTAATGCGATAGATTGAAAGTTTTGAGTTTGGATCGGGGGTTTAATATATGTTCGTTGGTGATCTGATTCTTAAGGCCGCCAGTTCGTCTTCCATCGTCAGAGGTCGATTCACCCGCGACCTTACAAGTCAATCTTTACCGGTGAGTTATTAATGGCTAGGGTGGATGATTTTGAGGGTTTAATTGAGTATTAATTTTAGATTTTTGTAGATCCTTTTTTTTTGCTCAAATTTTGGTCGCTGCTCGTTCTTCCTTGGACATTACCAGCGGATCGACGCCGGTGCTCTGCCAATTTCATTTCCCAGTGAGTGCTAGACCATTCGTATTTGATTGTATAAGGTTCCATTTAGATTTTATTAGTTATTTTCGTTTGTTTTCAATTAGTAATCGATTGGTTTTGGCGTTAGGCGCAGTTTTTCTCCGTTCCAGGTTCTATCGTCGACCATCAATAGGCCCACTCACCTTCTTAGCCGGTGAATAAACCTGAGAGCTTAAGAAACATGATATTGATTTAATTATTAATATAGAATGATTAAGTAGCTAAGTAGTGTTTGTAACCAGCATGTTAAGTAGTAAATGTTGAATCTGATGTATTGATAGAGGTTGTTACAGGCATTAATCATGATGGAATTGACAAGAATCTTTAATGGATGGATTGACAAAATTATGTACTAATCGATATGAAGGCTAGTATTATGATAAGTATACTTACATATACTATTATAATCCGATTTAATTATTTTCTTTGATAAGAATGTTTGATTAATTGTTATTAGAAGTGGTCTATTGCCAAGATCTACTAAATAAAAGGTTAAATAATAACTTCAATGAAATAAATTTAAGCTTAGAGTAGATATTTTTTTTGAGGGGAAGCTTAGAGTAGATTATTATAAAATAACATCATAGTAATTATTTCCTATTGTTTTAATTTAGAAGGACAATAAAATTAGAGGTTCATATATATATATATATATTATTAACCAAGGATTAGTGCCTCCTTATTTATAGTAAAGGTAGACAATACAAGAGAACGAAATATGCTCGAATATTACTCCAGAATATTTCAAGGAGAAACTGCTGATATATTATTCCAGAATATTTCAAGGAAAAAAAGGAAACTAATAATTACTAATAACTACAAGGATACACTAATAATTATGAGGATATGCAAATCATATCTCCTTTAACACTTCCCCTCAAGTTGGAGCGTAGATGTCAATCAGACTCAGCTTGGAACATATGCTCTGGAGTTTCTTCTTGGGAAGTGCTTTAGTGAAGATGTCAGCCAACTGGTCTTCAGTAGCCAAGTGCGGAGTAGAGATTTTCTTGGTCATAACAACATCATGGATGAAGTGGCAATCCACTTCTATGTGTTTGGTTCGCTCATGAAACGCATGATTATTAGCAATGAATATAGCAGCTTTGTTATCACAAAACATAGGCACCGATAGGGAACAAATATCCCAAAGTCACGCAGTAGGGAGACTACCCACAGAACCTAACATGTGGCATGAGCCATTGCTCTATTTTCTGACTCAACACTAGAGCGTGAGACCACATTTTGTTTCTTGTTGCACCACATTACAAGGTTTCCACCAACATATGTGCAATAACTTGTAGTTGATCTTCTATCTTCATGAGCTCCGGCATAATCTGCATTAGAATATCCCCATACTTTCAAATGTCCATAATTTCTAAAGTGAAGACCTTTCCTTGGAGAGGTTTTAAGATATCTAAGAACCTGACATACGCCTGCACAATGTATCTCTCGTGGTTGCTGTATAAATTGGCTTAGGCGACCAACAACGTAGGAAATGTCAGGACGAGTCATAGTAAAGTACAAGAGCTTGCCAACCATAGCCCTATATTGGTTGGATTGTGTAAAGAGGTTCAACATCCAGGTCAATAAATGGAGGTTCCAAATCAATGGGTGGAGGTTGTTGTTGACGCAGTTGTCGACTGTACACCTTTAAGGGGTGGTGAAGGAGGAGGATGTGGTGGCAAATCTTGCGATGGGTCTGGAATCGGAAGATGACTATCGTGGTTAGTATCAAAGATAGGATAGTAAAGTTTGCCTTCAAAGAAAGTAACATATGCACTAACATAAGATCTACGAGTGGAGGGATCATAGGATTTGTAACCTTTTTGAGTTTCGAGTACCCTAAACGTATGCACATAACTGCTGCTGTAGGATTTAACTTGTCAGTTTTAAAGAGATGAACAAAGCACTTACATTCAAAAACACGAGGTGGAACAAGAAAGAGGGACTTTCAGGATATAGTAGATTGAGTGGAACTTGTCCATTAAGGACCGATGAGGAGACCTATTTGTTAGATAGTTAGCTGTAAGAATGGCATCTGGCCAATAGGAAAAGGGAACCTTCATGTGAAAGAGGAGGGTGCGAACGACATCATGCAAGTGCCAAAGTCTTCTCTCAGCAACACCGTTCTATTGAGATGTTTGGTGAATAACTCCAACAGACTTAAAAAATGTTGAAAGATTAGAATTAACAAACTCAAGCCCATTATCACTTTAGAAAATTTTAATCGACACAAAGAATTGAGTTTTTATTTGAGCAAAAAATTCTCGAATAATGCGAGGAGTTTCTATTTTATCTTTCAACATATAAACCCAAGTGACACGGGAGAAGTCATCAACTAAAACAAAAAAAAATCTTAATTGTCTAATGTTGGTGACCCTACAAGGATCCCATACATCAGCATGCACAATGGAAAAAGGAAAATTCTTCCGCTTGTCATGACGGGATGAGAAGGACGAACGATGATGCATGCCTAATTGAGAAGCCTCACACTTGAGAACATGAGTAGTCAGAATGTTAGGAAATTGTCGACGAAGAACCGTCAAGCTGGGATGTCCAAGGCGGCGATGGAGTTGTAGGGAGATGCTAGTGGTGTAGTCAATTGGGTTTTAGGTAGATGGTTGTAGGCAGTGAAGTCCATCACGCTCAAGTCCTCCACCAATCTGCCTCATTGTCCGAAGATCCTGTAGAACAAAGAAGGAGTCATAAAAGGTGCCCGACAGTTCAAGGACTTTGTAAGTTGACTCATAGATCAAAGAAGACTTAGGAAAACTTGGGGGCATACATAACGTTATTAAGAGACATGTTGTAGTTAAAAGAAACACTACAAAGGCCAGTGACTGGAGAGAGAGAACCATCAACAACTTTAACACTAAGAGGGTTCGGTAGAGATTTCAAAGAGGAGAAAAAAGAGGCACACTTGTTATGTGTGAAGAGGCACCCAAGTCTGCAATCCAGTCAGATTGAGAGTTAGTAGAGAGGGAAAGAATACCTGATGATGCATACTGCTGATAGAGTTGCAGGCTCAGTGATAAAGAGAGAGTGAAGTCGAACATATTCTTCTTTTGAGATCGTAATATCGGGTTCATCAGTAGTGGTAACATGAACTTTTGGGCGATCTGAAGGATATCCAAACTTTTCCCAACAACGTTCAGATGGATGATTGGAACAGTGACAATGTTCACAAAAGAACTTGCCACGTCCGCCGGTATCTTGTCCTCGTCCATGACTTCTTCCTCTGTCAGAGAAATTTCCTCGACCACGCCCGCGTGTAGCAAGAGCAGAAGCATCCGTAGGAACAACAAAATCATCAATACGAGAGGGCCTAGTAAATTTCTTCAGGGGTTGGAATAGTTTCTTGTGTCATCAATTGATCCTTGATTGATTTATATTCATGACCAAGGCTATAAAGAAATTGAACAGATCATTCCAAAGGTTAGTCAAGTTTTCAAAGAAAACTGCTAAGGGTTGATCATTTTTCTTACATGACCGGATGTTCTCAAGAACTTTATAAAGCCGAGATATGTTACTTTTATGAGAATGAAGTTTTTAAAGTACCTCCCACATAATCTTGGCCGACTTATAGGCCATGACTTGTTTAGGGACATATTCAGTCATGCTATTTAGCATGGCAGAGGCAACCCAATCATTGTCAGCATCCTAGTCGTCTGTCTTTACTTCTAGTTTGGTGAGAATATGCTTCTTTCTTTGGGATCTGATGTAGCGCTCAAATGTCGTGGACCAGAGGAGATAATTGGTCCCATCGAGTTTGATATTTATGCCGAGTGGGTGCTGAAGGTGGATTTTGCACTCGTAATGTAGCACTTCCCCTTCACGATTTTCTAACGCGTCTTGACAAGTTCATTGTATGTCCACATATATAACCAACATCTCTCTCGTGACTTATCTATGTGGGACTAACTCAAAGCATGCCTCTTTGTATCCTTTACTCTTAGGGACTCAATACACACGTTGAGTGGTCTCCCATCATGGCACAGAAATCCATGCGGATCGGCTCTGATACCACATGTCACATCTTGGCCTGATAAATTACACGAACGCTCATCGAACTTTCACGCATTCCCATTTCAGTCACTAAACTTCACTTTGTAATAGGATGGTCATCCAACTTGAAAATTTTTTCATGCGTGGTCATTTTGACCTGCTACCGCCAGTTTCTAAGTTACTACACTTATGTGGCATCCACAGAAGCAATTTTTCTCTCTCCACCACGCCGATCTATAATATTACAATTTTTTTCTCTCTCCTACGTGCCAATAAATAGTATTCCATTAAACTAATTTATCTTACGTGGAAAAAATAAATTAATAAAAAAATTTTAAAAATTGAAGGAGTGCTCTCGTCGCCGGCGACGAGGGAGGAAAGGAGTAGCATCGCTGGCGCCCCTCCTCTCTCTCTATCACTCTCATGCTCTCTCCCTATCTCTCTCTCCCTCGCTTTCTCTCTTTGTCCCTCTCTCTCTCTCTATCTATGGAGGGGGGCAGCGGCCCCTCTCTTCTCCCTTGCCGGAGGCAAAGGAGAAGAGAGGAGGGGGGGCAGCTGCCCCTCTTCTCTCTCTCTCTCTCTCTCTCTCTTTCCTCTTTCTCTCTATCTATCTCGAGGGGGCAGCTGCCCCTCTCTTCTCCCTCGCCGGCGAAGAGGGAGAAGAGAGGAGGGAGGCCGCTGCCCCCCTTCTCTCTTCCCCTCGCTTTCCTCTCTCTCTCAATCAAGGGGGGCAGCGCTCCCCTCTTCTCTTCTCCCTCGCCGGCGGCGAGGGAGAAGAGAGGAGGTGGCCACTGTCCCCCTTCTCTCTCTCTTTCTCTCCCTTAATTACTTCAAACTAATGAGAAACCAGAACCTTGCCATTTTCTTCTACCACTTCTTGAGGAAGATGAAGTAGGAGTGGAGTATCAGCAGGATATACACAAGAACGAAGAGGCGATGAGCATACCAAAATGCATGGAAATAAGCCAAATGATGGAGCGGCATTGGTAGCTTGACGAGATTCCTCCTGACGACCTTCTCTCTCTCAATCTCTCGATCGCTGCGCTCCTCTCTCGTCTCTTGCCGGCAACGAGGGAGAATAGAATTGCCGGCGACGAGGGATGACCGCCACTATTTTTTTTTATTTCCACGTACGAAAGAGAAAAACCTTATAATAATCTATATCGACGTGGGGGAGAGAGAAGCTGCTTTCGTGGCCTCCACGTATGCGGAGCTACTTGGAAACTTACAATAGCCGGTCATAATGACAGTGCATGAAAAATTTTCTAAGTTGGATGATCTTCACGTTACAAATTTAAATTTAATGACCGCAACGGGATAGAGGGTAAAGTTGGATGACCGTTTGCGTAATTACTCCATTTTGTCCTGCCAAGATATTCTTCCTTTGGGCCTTGGTCCCCACGATTACATGTCTACATATATAATCAACATCTCTCCTGTGACTTATCTTTGTGGGACTAACTGAAGGCATGCATCTTTGTTCGCATGTAATATCCTGACTCGCCAATATATTGTTCGCTTTGGGCCTTGGCCCTCACGATTTTAAAACCGCATATTATCTTGTATCAGGGTGACGTAACGGCCTATTCCCCTTAGGGTTCAGTACTTGTCTAGATATTGTCTGCTTTGGATTTTAGAGGTAGCTCCCATCGTGCACTCATAATGTAACATTAGTCCTTTGCGGTTTTCTAACGCGTCTTGACAAGTCCATGGCATGTCCACGTATATACCCAACATCTCTCCTATGACTTGTCCATGCGGGACTAGCCCAAGGCACGAATGTTGTATGAATGAAACATTTATGCTATACATGATGCATGGACTTGTTTAAGCATGTGTCATATGCCGAATTTTTGGAAAATCTAAAAGATAGATTACTTTGAATGAATGATTTTCTGTTGGATTTGAATTTTAATAAGTGCTTTCATGCTCTCAAACCCTTGTGGTAGTCAACGGTAAAGTTGGTCTGTCACAGCCTCCGTGCCAACCAATTTGTTTCAATGCCTCTTCAACTTATTCTTGATGAACTGTCAATTTGTGCCGGTTAAGTAGCTGAGACCTTAATTCCTTCTTTATGAACAATTCCTTTTTTATTTAGTGATTGAAAGACCAGAGGCATTTACTCTACCTTCTTTTGGTAGTCGCCAACCATCAAGGAAGAGGAACCATAAACTTGAGAGTTGCCTGTTGCCATGCGTTCGAAGAGGTGTTGTGTGTAACCTAGCGAGACAGTCAAAGTGTATGCAGTTTCATTTTACTATACGAGCTTGTATGGAATTATTTCATAACCTTTTTTGTGTATGAGAGGCACTCATGATGCTAGTGCCGAATGAAAAGATAGACTTGATGTACAACGTCAACCTAAACCAACATTCTATGAGTTATAATAAATGTCAACTAATCATGAGGATAAGGTTAGAATATTGGGTGGTTATAAATACTAATTATCTAATATATACACTAAGGCCCTGTTTGGATATGCAATAAAATTAAAGTATTTTTTTAATATGTTGTTTTTTCCTCTGTTGACAGAAAAAAATTACGTGTTGCTGTTTGATAATAGTTTTAGGAGACTTCAAAACCAACATTTGAGTGAAAAACGTAAAAAAAAAAGTTTGATCGTGGCTCCGTGCTTTTTTTCCTATGTCGCTGTTTTTGTTCATGGCATCAATTGCTGCCGCCAGTAATTTATTGTTATAATATATTATAAGTTATTGAGTATCAATTACGACAATTCAGTAACAACAAGATCAATTTATTATTATATATAATTAATGGTAAAATAAAAACAGTTTATTATAATTATAATTAAATATTCAATTGATAATAGTTTTGACATAATTTAGATTAACAAATAGTAGGCTTATAATTATCTTCTATGTGTCATTTTTTTTAATTATATATTTCAATTTTTGTAACTTTAACATGGTTTGAACTCGTCATCGAAGCATCCATTTGGTTTTTTAATGCCGACGTATCATGAACTTTCAAAAAGCTTCTTATCATTATTTTAGAAAACAATGAAAAACTATGCAAAACATTCAAGCATGCTCCTAAACAATTTTTTAATTACTTTCATAGTTTACAAGGTATTTGAAGTATAGCCAAGCATGATGCAAATATTTTTACGTCAAAAAAAAATTGTAGTGAGATGCTATTCAAAAAGTGTCTTACTACATTTTTTTAAAATGTCGAAAATATTTACAAAGTCCCAAACACGCCTTAATTGGTATAAAATTTGTGCTTGGATTATTGAGTGATGTAGTTTGTGAAAAAAATTGCTGGAGGTGGCAGATAACTTTTAAACTTAGGAATTAAAGGTAGTGTAGGTAGTGGAACTTGTACTAATACTTTTTGAGGGGGTAAAGGATGAGAGCCAGGTGCGTTCATCCGATTTTATTCATTTCGGAATTTACATCCAATTTTTAAGTCACCTACCCGACCATTCTCTCACTATCGATGTAGCTAGTGATACAATATATATACATCCTTTGCGTTGAAACCAAATAGACCACAAACAAGAGAACGGTATTGTTCGATGTCCTTGTGATGCATATGTCTGTATGCTTTGTTCCTGTCCTCCAAATCTGAATGAGTGCCAAAATTCTTATGCTGATCGTGTGTCAATCTAGCCACAACCTGCCTCATGCCAAACCCTTATAGCTTTCAGACATCCAAAAATAGGTGATCACTGACCTCCACTGGATTTTTGCAAAAAATACATAAAATATCCATCTCCAGAGCCCATCACAATCTATTGCATTATGTTGGTAGCCAATGTCTTTTCAAAAGCCATGCTAATATTTTAATTATCAATGAGATCTCAGTTTCCATAATAGACTACAGCGCGCGTGTAACGCACTATCATCCAAGCAATTGTCAGTGTCCAATATCTTAAATACTCCTTGCACAGAGAAACTCCCAGCTGACCAGGTCCAGGAGTCTGGCTGTGTATTATAAGGACAACGACCCTCAAGGTGCTCCAGCAACAGAAGAAGATCCCCCGCTTGACTGTCTAATAGAGTCACTACAAATTGTGGGGCCCAAACACCATTAGATAGGAGGTTCCCTGACCAAAAAGAAGCAACCGTCAAGTGTCGATGATCAGCTATGGCGTATAATCTCGGGAAAGTAGTGGAAAGAGATTCCCCGAAGACTACCTGTCCTCCCGAAAACCTGAATTCTGCACGTGAACCCAATGTGGCATCAAACTTGTGCTAATATAATAATGAACTATTGCGTTGTGATGGTGGCTTGGAATTTTATGTACGATAGTTCAATTGTATTTGGAGATTTCTAAGATCTCCTTCATGATGATTCATGAGCTTTGGGGAATATTGGTGAGGAGCAGATGGTGTGTTAATTGGCGTGGTTGATGTTGTAACAAGTATTACTCTGCAATTGACCCTCTCCAGCTTTTGTTTCAAATGCCTTTTGGTGGAGAACAAAATTGAGTCACAAAGGGGAAGAAGAAAAAAGAACGACTTACAGTATGCAGATGACACATTGTTCTTCATTGAGGGCTTCGCCACGGAGGCACGATGGACTGCAGTCATGGTTGAGCTTTTTGGAGTGGCCTCGGGACTATAGATAATTCACGCCAAATCATCTTTCATCCCCTTTGGCATGTCAGTGGAGGAGGCAGTCTGTTGCAGCTAGGAGATGCATACCCCAAGCGATACCTTACCGATCACCTATCTTAGACCATCCTTGTCTGACAGGTACATTGGGACCCGTGGGTGGACATTGGTTATTGAGCGTATGGAGCACAGACTACAAGGTTGGAGTTCGAGGATACTATCGAGAGGCGGATGCCTAGTTCTCCTCAAAGCAGTTCTGTCATCGCTTCCCATATACTACGTGTTTGTTTTGCAGATGCTTGCACTAATGGAGCGCTGTATCGACATAGTCAGGAGCAGATTTTTTTGACAAGGCTATGGGGCGGACAGGTCGGGGACACACTTGGTAGCCTGGAGAGAAATTTGTCGGACAATATCAGATGGGGGGCTTGGGGTTAGGAACCTTCGTTGGATCAATCGAGCCCTCCTAGCTCGATGGGTAGGCTGGATCATGGGACCAAAGGAGGACCTATGGAGCACGATCTTTTTTGCATGCTATGGTCGAGATCTTTCATGGGAGTCACGGACTCATCTCTTGCTCGACACAATTTCTGGCGAGGGGTAGCCAAAACTCTCCCATGGATGAGACCGTTCTTCTCAGCCTTCTTGGGTTCAGGGAACAATTCTGCCTTCTGGAATCATGAGTGGACGCTAGGTGGCACATTGGCGGGGTCTTTTCCCCGACTGACTGCACTCTCTGCACAACCGAGGGCAACAATCAATGAGTGCTGGTCAATGACGCAGCATATGGCTCCCGTAGTTCAGATCGGGATTATCTGATCAGCATTCTGTGAAGTTCCTCAGGCTACTGGAGCGGATATCGATAGCTTCTTCCAGGCGGAATGACTTCAAACTCCATCAGATCTGATTGTCGGCTCATCTGTCACTTGCACATACCACTCAAAGTCAATATCTTTAAGTGGCTTTTCAGGCGCGACAAACTCGTGACGAGAGTATACAAGGCGCGATGGGCACCACATGCAGACCCCACATGCGTACTTGGTGAGATGGTAGAGGAGGATATTGCACACCTGTTTTTCACTTGCCCCTTTGCCACAGAGATCTGGCATCACCAGGGACCCATGGTCATCGATACAACAAGGATGGATGGGCTCTGGGCCTCACTACAGGCCCTAGACACACACATCAGCTCGGGTCGGCGTCGAGTCTAGGTAGGTGCATGGCTACTACATGGTGGATTTGGCTGCAGCACAATTAAACAATTTTTGAGGGCGAGAGATGCTATATAGAGAATATTGTACACCATATGTCCTTTTTGATTGATAAATTGGGTTTTTGTTATTTTTTTGGGAAGGCAACAACCTTATACACATCCTTTTGGGAGGTCTAGGCCTTATAGGGATCTTAGTAGCACATTTGTACATTCTCTAGCTTCGACTTATACAAGCGGATGACTACCAAGCTTTGTAGTCATCCTTTTCCCTTTAAAGAAACAAGAGAATATTAGGTGATGCGATGCTATATTCATGTTTTTGTCCTGCTATGTTCCTGGCATTTGGTTGTTTCTTGGGGCATGAGTAACGTTGGATTCACAAAGAGAGTCTAAATGGGATCAAATCCATGTTAGGTCAAATATAGTTTTCTGACTGCATCTGCATACAAAATTAGACATTTATAAAGTTCCTTGTTGGAGACTTGTTAGATATGAGTGTTAGACTCATCTTTTTTTTTTGGTACCAAGTAATTGGTTTGTTAGGTCCTGGAGGATGAAAGAAAGGCAGACTGTTGATAGCCTGGTCAGATGTCAGGTGTATGCTTTCAATTATTAATTTACATTAGTTGCATGCTAAATGCCAAGTTACAAATGACATGATCATAGAATGTTATTGTAATATCTACAAATTACAAGCATGCATATATTACTAGGTGGTTTCACGACTCCACTTTTAGAAGACCAACATGGAAGTATTATATAAGAAAAGAGTGTGATTTGTGGGTGACATATACTAATTTCAAAGCTATTTATCTGTCATCTTTTGAAGATCTATGATAATTTTCAAGTATTTATATACTATGGAAAGGATGATAAGGTACATCTACTACAATCTTCATTATGAATGCATTTGTAGAAGTAAAAGCAAAAAAAAAAAAACTATTATACAATATAGAAAACAATGGAGGAAACCACTCTGGTTTTCTTGTTAAATATGGAAAGCATAAGTTCCATTTGGTTAGCCATTTACTGTTTGAGTTGTCTGATTTCTCAACAAACAGGAACAAAAACACATTTCGAATGACAAGGCCTCAAGATCATATCGTACAACTGGTACTATTGGAAGAATTTTAAGTTTTTACGTTGCTCGACTCAAACTGGGTTAGTCAAAGGCTGGTAGCCTACTGATTACCAAAGTCTACAACGGGAAAAGAACAGAAACATATTTGATTTCTGTCTTATAAAACATTTAGTACAAATGTTTCTACAAAAACATTTCAATAAGGTACAAAAACAAAAAAAAACTATTATCATTCTTTATTTTCAGATGAAAAGATGGGAAAACTTCTAAATGTGATAAATGTTTCAGCATTTGCATGACAAAAAAGAATCTTACAATTTGCCATCTTTTTGTTTGGAAAATGAACAAAAAATATTTTATTATTATCTTAAACTTTAAATATTTTAAGTATTTTCATTTTTTATTAATTTGTTAGTTTATTCTATTACTTTTTTCATTTCTATTTATTTCTAAATTGCTATTTGGTAATCCGATTACTCAATTCAATCCAATTTAGTCGAGTCGAAAGGAACAGCCCTAACTATTTCTTTAATATGTTTCATTGTCATTACATGTTTACAACCACAAAAATACATTGGCAAAACACTATTTATTTCTCATGCGAAAACAACGTGCATGCTTGTGGTTTCAGAGAATAGAGGGACATATCAAAGGGTACCAAATTCCTGTGTTTTTGGATGCATTTCGAGTCTTCTGATATCTGATCTCCGACGCGAAGATATGTCTGCTCTCAACTCGCTCTTCAATCGTGCCACTCTTGGCACCAGATGGTTTGTAATCTTTGCTTCCATGCTTTTTCTCTAGTTAATTTTGGCTATTGCACTATAATTCATGGTTCGTAATTTTTCTTTATCATAAAGTGAGTTCTTGATGCAATATGTAGATTTAATCTGTATTCATGATCATTAGAAGCTCATAATTCGAATTATAGGTGGAAATTTTATTGTCACATTTTTTTAATTTTATTGTCACATCTTTTCTATTAACGCTTCTGTCTTTCAAGCTAAACCTTACATGGAAGAATATGGATGACAAAGACTGGTTGATCACAAAGGGGAGAAAAAGAAAGATAATATTAGGCGGTGCGGTGTTATATTCATGTTTATATATTGCTATATCTTGGTATTTGGTTAGTTCTTTGGGGCAGGACTAATCTTGGATTCAAATACATGATGGGACTGATACAGATTTCTGACTGCATCTGCATATGGAATTAGACGTTTATGGAGTGTTCCTGGTTGGAGACTTGTTATATGTGAGTGTTTTTTTGAGAGAGTGTTAGATATGAGTGTTAGACTCCACTTCTCTTTTTTTACCAAGTTATTGTTTATTAGGTCCTAGAGTATGAAAGGAAGTTAGACTTGTGATAACCTATGGACATGCAAAAGCTACTGAATGCATTCTTCTAATGCTTAATTTGCAGAGTTGCATGCTAAATATCGAGTTGCACATGGCATGATAATAGAAAGTTTTTGTACTATCTACAATTTGCAAGCATGTGGTATCATTAGGTGGTTTCACGAATGGATGACTACGAAAACGTGTAGCCATCCTTTTCCTTTAAAAAAAAAAAATTAGGTGGTTTCACACCTCTTTTGGAAGAACAACATGGAAGTGTTATATATAGGAAGTATTTATATACTTAGGAAAGGATGATAACGTACATCTACTATCTTTATCGCGAATGCATTTTTAAAAGTAAAAGAAAAAGGAAAATGATTATACAATATTCAAATCAATGAAGGAAACAATTCTGTTTTTCTTGTTAAATGTGGAAAGCTAGGTCTCATTTGGTTTGCCATTTTCATGTTTCAACTATTTCTTTTCTAATAAACAGAGACACATTTGGAATATGGAAACTTAAAGATCAAATCCTAGAGCTTCCACTATTGTGAGAGGTTTAAATTTTTAGGTTGCCTGCCTCAAACCGAATTTGTCAGTTTTTTTAACCTACTGAACTGAATATGATAGTCTACAATGAAAAAAGTACAGAAGCACATTTGATTTTTGTTTTGTAAAACATTTCCCATAAATGTTTCTATAAAAATATTTTGATATGGTAAGAAAACAAAAAGAACAATAAGATCTATTTTCATTTTCAATTTTCATAGGAAAAGATGGGGTAAGCCTCTGAACGTGATATATGTTTCAGGGTATTTTTTTTATTGCATGACAAAGAAGAATCTTACAATTTTCCATCATTTCTTCAGCCTCATAGTCAATGCCAAATTATGCAACAACTTGTGTGTAGCGTGCATAGGGCTTGCATGTGCGCCTCACGCTCCAATGAGCATGTCGGTCAATGCAGTCATGTATGTTGTGCCTGCACACAAAGCCAAAACATGTGCACACGGCCCAGGGTTGGGCTCTTAGACTTTAGAATAAATTATCTGCTTGTTCTTTCTTTTGATCTTCTAAAAGCCAAAAGCAAAAAATATAATTTCTAAACCACAAAACTTTTTATAGTCTATAAAAAGAGAAATTTGAAAAAAAAAATTACAGTAAATGAAGAAAATGGAAACAAAATGCGCTTTGATACCAAATAGGCCTTTAATGTTTTTTTGGGTATTGTTGTTGCTCCTTTACATCAAGATATCATGAGTTCTTCTCTTTTATTTTTTGTTTGGTTTAAGTGCTGGATTGCCCGTAGGAAATAAAAAAAGAAACCTTTCACATTATAACAATATCAATAGACAACTAAAATCACGTGCAGTGGGCCCTAGGGTCGGACAAATGAGCACAGAGGATGCTGATCACCTCTTCTTCAGGTTCATGGTCGCACCGGAGGTCTGGAGGCGACTAAGCATGGCAGGTGTGGATCCACATTCTTTCGACTCTTTTTGGATGATATACTGTGCCACTGGGAGGATCGACACATCACAACTAGGCACACCTCTAGCAGTTTTTTGGGCCATTGGATTCAGCACAACAACATAATCTTTGGGGGGTGAAAGATGCTACATTGAGAATATTGTACATCACATCCGTTTTTTTTTACTAGCGTGTGGGGAGTCACTACATGTTCCCCACCCCTAGATTTTGACAGCCCTCACTTGTACATTCTTATTGGATCTCATACATAGTTCTATATATACATGGATGACTAATGATACTAGCCATCCTTTTTGCCCCTCAAAAAAAAAAAAAAGACAACTAAAATCTGGAATGGGGTTTGCCATCTCCAACATAAATCGTTGGCCATTTATGATTCTTTGTGCGATGATCAACATTTCCCATAAGAAAAAAGATTATGGGTATGACAATGCTTCATGTCAAGGCAAGCTGGTGCTCAGTCATATATAGGTAATAGGACTATGTGGGATTGATTCAAACATTATTAAACTCCAGTTCGTCAAGCATTGTCTAACAATAGTTCATGTGACAAGTGATTGTGTATAATGCTGTCTTATTAGGTATGTTGTAGTGACATATTCTTTGTTCTCTTTGGGAATCCTCAAGACATTGTTCTTCTTGTTTTTTTAAATCCATGCTACATGCTATCTCTTATAGCACTTTTACATTAATGATTGAAAAACATTAGTATGATTGATATCGACAATTTGTGGTGTGACACAATTAACTCATTCTTTAACATTATTTCATATGAAATCACTTGATCACATATTCAATCTCAATCCTTTTTTTCCATCACGTGATAAGGTGTGACAAGTCCATTTAAAATTTATTACTCATTCTATCACATTAATTCTTGAACATTCAAATTTCTGTTGTAAGTATATAGGCAATAAACTTTCCAAATTATATATATTATATATGTATGTATGTATACATGTGTGTGTGTGTGTGCGCGCGCGCGTTATATATATATACATGTGAGTGTGTGTTATATATATATATATATATATATATATATATATAGCTTTTTTGTTTTCTAATTTACCTTTTTTCTTATACTTAACCCATAACTTCCTCTATAATTTGAAAAGAAAGGGGCTACGATGCACTGATTGAAACCCAAGGATTATAATATTAACACATAAAATAATGCAAGAAAATTATATCATGCCCTTTTAAAGTCTCCTTGAGCTCCGGGTTTTGCCAACTTTCTGCAAAGGAGCGGTACACCTTAGAAGAAAGAGAAAGACGTGTGTGTGTGTGTGTGTGTGTGTTGGTTACTCTTGGTAATTGATTTTCTGAATTATTCGCATCATGATGTGAAAATTCGGTGAACTAAAATTACTAGCTTTACACTCTTTGCACTGTGCAAACTAAGTTTAAATATGCTTCACATGTAGTGTTTGTTTAAAACCATAATTAATAACCACAATGGATAATAAATTTTTAGCCATGATATTTCATGTAATACCATTTCCTCAAGAGTTCATTCTGCACAAGGGAATGATTTACTCTCCTGCTAAGTTTGTAGATACTACATGCTTCAATGCTTTCCAGATACTCGACTTTTTAATAGTAAAGTAAATAATTGTTTGCAGATACTACATGCTTTCCAGACACTTGACTTTTTAATAGTAAAGTAAATTATTCTGTGAAGGAATTTATAATTCTTATATTATATTTCTAATTTTAGCCATGACACTGACATCTTTTGTTAATTTTCACTTCCATTTTATTTTTCTTTTATAAGTTTGTTTTTCTCTGTACAAGAGGATATGACTGCCAATATTAACTATTAACATAACTGCACTTTTTGCAGCAAGACTTGCTTGAATCTGGCCATTTCAAGAATCAAATTGCTGCGGAATAAGAGAGAGGCACAGCTGAAACTTATGTGCAAGGAGATAGTTCAATATCTTGAGACTGGTCAGGAAGCCATTTCTAGAATTAGGGCAAGTGCTTTCAATCTTTATTCTGATAATTAAATTAGAGTAGCCTTTAACTTTATAATTGGAGTAGCTACTTTTATTAAATGTATAGACTAATAATCATATCTAGTTTTCTCATTGGTTTATGAACATTGTAGGTTGAACATGTCATACGCGAACAGAATACACTAGCAGCTTATGAGATCATTGAGTTATTCTGTGAATTTATTCTTGCACGTGTTCCTATTCTTGATACCCAGAGGTATGTCATTTCTTTTGAGTCAGCCATTTATTTGTTTTGGCTCATATTCTTTGCTATAAGATGTTTTTGATCAATGCGAACAACTATATTCATTGAATTCATCCTTGCGCGTGTTCCTATTCTTGATACCCAGAGGTATGCCATTTCTTTTGAGTCAACCATTTGTTTGCTCTGGCTCATATTCTTTGCTACATGATGTTGTTGATCAAACAAACAACTATACTCATGTTTATACTCGTGTTTATGTTCTAGGCATATTTTTTTATTAATGTAACCTGTTAAATTAGATGTGCTTCCAACAATGCTAAAATCTTAAGCCGATAGGAAAAACATCTTTTTATGTATATTCTTAACACAACCCCCTTACATGTGAGCCACTGACAACCTTGGTCTGACCGAACCTGCCACATGGATTACTAATGGAGGGAATTAATTTTTAATACGAGCTACGTCGAGGTTTGAAGTCTGACCTCTTGTTCTGATACCATGTTAAATTAGATGTGCTACTAATGATCCTAAAAGCTTAAGCCGATAGGAAGAGCAACATTTTAATTATATTCTTAACATAGCTAAGCATGCAGCCCAACCTAAAAAAAAGAATATACATGCAATTAAAACTTATTTCTTGGATGAAGAAACAAATTAACAATGATTTATAGAACTATAAACTTTCTTGAAATTCAAATTTCCCCTTTATGTGATAGTTTCCAAAGGCTAGTTTTTTTTTCTGTAAAACTTATGATTGATTTATTATTTTAAATCAAAACTTATAGTACATTATTTCCAAAGTAAAATTAATTCCGTCCACTCCTTCGCCTCACAATTTTCCAAAGCTACAAATTCTTGACATAGCATCGTTCTTCCTAGAAAATGCACCCACCCATTACGCTGCAACCAGATGGACCATAAGAAAGCAAAAGCAATCCCAAGTTGCATTTGCAGTTTAAAACTTATGTTTGATCATATGCAATTGGACAATAACAATCAAATTTCATAGCTGTCAGTTGGGTGCTTAGAATTCCTGTTGTATAATCCAATTTATGTTATGCTATCCACATTTGCAGGGATTGCCCTGTAGAATTGCAGGAGGCTGTTGCAAGTGTCATTTTTGCCTCACCAAGATGCTCTGATTTGCCAGAATTGATGAATATACGGAACTTATTTACTACAAAATATGGAAAGGATTTCGTCGCAGCAGCTTCTGAGTTACGACCGGGTAGCAATGTCAATCGCACTGTAAGTAAAAGTTAAGTTCTACAAATTATTTACCATGATATTTGTGAATCCAATAGTGGCATTTGACTTCAATTACCAAGTTATACAGATTATCGAGAAACTTACGGTTAGAGCACCTGCAGCAGAAGTAAAGGTTAAGGTTCTGAAAGCTATTGCTAATGAGTATAATGTAGAATGGGATTCATCAGCCACCGAAGCCGAACTCAGCAAAACACATGAAGATTTGTTGGTAAAGCTTTATATCTCTCATTTTTTCATTCCTTATGCGTTATTAACCAGTCGATCAAATTGATTAATGAATTTGAACCTTAGTGCAACACAAATTGTTACTTCAGGGACTGTTAAGAATATAAATATAAAGATGTTGCTCTTCCTATAGACTTAAGATTTAGGATTGTTGGTAGCACATCTAATTTAACATGGTATCAGAGACTGAGGTCTTAAGTTCAAACCTCTAGTAGCTCGTATTAAAATTTAATTTTCTCCCTTTGTTGTCCACGTGTTGTGCTTTGGGCTAGATCAAAGTTGTTAGCGGCTCACACGTGAGGGGGGTGTTAAGAATATAAATATAAAGATATTGCTCTTCCTATAGACTTAAGTTTTTAGGATTGTTGGTGGCACATCTAATTTAACAGGGACCACTATTAACGGGTTTGTGGCATGAAAAACCTTTTATGGTAGTGTGTATGCATGTTCCTACCCTCGTCTATGCCATTAATTCGTGACAAACTTCTCTTGAAAGAAATTGTGGAATACTTGCTAAACATGAATTTCCCTTCATCTAATTATCTTTGGGCTTAATGCTTGTGTACCTACACATTCCTTCTGGCAATTCCTGAAAAAAAAAGAATTCCTTCTATCTTCTCATTTACTTTTACACAATCATATTAGGAGTTCCATCTGTCCATTCTGGTTTTCATGGGTTTCCTTTCCTTCCCGGAGTATGGTATAGTTCACAAGAGTCATTTGATGTTTCTTGCAAATTAGTTTCCAATTTTTGAATCATCATTCTCTGCCATGTGTGCAGCGTTCAAAGTTTGACATTTCATGTTTTTCTATGAAAGAAAGATAAGTTTCCCTTACTTGCTTGAAGGTTTTCTCATATGCTATTTGATTGAGTATATATCAGTTTTTTGAGAATGTAAAGGATGATTACCAAGACTAATATCCAATTTATTAAAAACGATAATCAATTACAGCTTCATGTTACAAGCAATGGCATTAATAACCTCTTCTCATCAATCTCTCAGGTATAGCGGACCACATAGACTTGTTCCTCATGAAAAATGCGGCCATTGTGTTAGAGCCAGATAGACCACATGAAAGCAAATGATGCCACTTGTCTCCTTCGTGCAATGTAGACCCGCTCACTAGAGTTCGGACACGCACCACGACAAAAGAACCTCTAGAACTCTTAGCTGAGTGGGTGTCTCTATGCTCATATCCAGATCTCCTCCACGTTTCTCAAGCCACTGAGCGCCTAAAAAGAAAACGGTCTATATCCTCTTCAGCAGCATGATGTGTTGAACCCTTGTGCCCAACTTTATATATGACATCTCATGGGTAAGCATCTTCTCGGCAACCAAACAAAAATCCTCATCCACTGAGGAATTCGCTGTTTCCAAATTATGTTGCAGTCCTCTCTCAACTCTCCATCCTCCAACCTATTATCTCTGATCAGAATTTTGAACACCTCCTTGGTTGAGAATTGTCCCAGTCACCAATGCCATGAGTCCACTAGAGAGGGGTCAAGGACTCTGTACTCAAGCCTTCTCAACAATGAGATGAAATCCTCTAGGCGCTGATCTGAAAAGTTTGTAGTAAACAAAGAAGTCCATGTTCCACTAGATAGTAGGCTATATGACCAAAAGTTTGCAACCCCTTGGAATTTCTCAGGAGTTATCACATATAATCTCAGAAATAACATGGCAAGGGGTTCTTATGAGGCCCAAGTATCCTCCCAAAACTTGAGGTCATGGCCTGACCCTAGCACGACTACAAGGAACGGGCAAATTTTTGCATCACCCGACACCCGTTGCCAGAATGATGAAGTTCCATGTGGAATCACCAGTCGGGTTTCCCATGATAATGAATGTCCATACATCCTGTAATCACAGACCTCCAAATATCATTGCCTTGGCCCATTATCCTGGACCAATTTGGCAAGAAGGGCCTCATTCATTTCTTTGAGTGCATGGATACCCATACCTCCTTCCAATAATGGCCTACAAACTTCATCCAATGAGACACTCCTCTCCTTTTTGTGCCTGGATGGCACCATAAGACTCTATGACGGAGAGTATCAATACACTTTATTACAACTTGGGCATCTTGAAAGTTGACATGTAAAAAGGTAGAATAGATGACAACACATACTTGATCAAAATCAACTGGCCACCTCTAGACAGAAGTCTTGAGCTCCACTCTTCTAATCGCTTTTCCATACACTCAACCACAGGATTCCAATTGCGGGAGAGGATCCTGCTGTCAGTCATTGGTAAACCTAGGTATGTGACGACAAGCGGCATCTTGCCATTCGAAGTTCTCATGAACATCTATCCACCTTTGACTTATCTATGCCAAACGAAACAAATGATGACTTCGAATTATTTATGCATAGCCTGGAAAAGTCACAAAAAATGATAGTGATAAGAGAAATTCTCCGCGCCTCCTCACCTGATCCTTCTATAAAGAAAATTGTATCATCAACATTTGATAATAATGGGACAATAGTATCTTAGCTTGATGAAGGAGAAAAGCCTAGATAAGAGACCCATATCACATGCTGAGAAGGTGCATCTTGCAACGACATCAGCTGCAAGGACAAAGAGCATTGGTGCTAAGTGACAACCTTGGCGTACACCAAGTTGTGGCTGTTCCCATCCTCCAATTAGTCCACTATGGATTAAGATTGAGAAAGAAACTGTATAGACACGTCGTTAATTCAAGTAGGTGAGAAACCTCTGTGCTGAAAGGAACTCCATAAGAATGTTTAGTCAGTACAATCATAGGCCTTGGACGCCATGCTTGCCCAAGCATTTCCAAAGGACTGCAATTTCTGATGCCATCATAAAACTATCGGTGATGGAGCGACCTGAAATAAAAGTTGAATGTACCGGATGAATCAGAAAGTCAAGGACCTCTCACAATCTGTTTGTCAACACTCTTGCCGCAAGTAGATGTATGGCATTAGAAAGAGCTATGGGTCTGAAATCCTCCTCTCGCTCAATCGAAGACTTCTTAGGAATAAGAAAGATAGAATAACTTGTTCAATCTCTCAAGCCCTCTGTTTGAAGAGGCGAACTTTTGTATGGTGTCCATAACATCTTTGCTCACCACCTGCTAAAACTCATGAAATAAGATTGGGAATCCATTCCTCAAAAAAAAAAAAGATTGGGAATCCATTTGGCCCAGGGGCACCTTCGCTCTTTAAGTTTTTTAGAGCTCAAGGCACCTTTGTCTCAAGAAAAAGGTCTCACCATATCATTTGAAATCTTAGCCGAGAGCCGAGGGATTCTCATTCCACTCCACCTCCACAATCCTTGCTGTCAGCGTCTCGTGAAGTCTCAAAAATATTCTGCCACGGCTGCTCCAACTTGGTCTCGTTCAATGTGTTCCTGATTCTTCACTTGTAATTGATTAATGTAATTCAATCTTCTACGTCTGCTCGCATATAAGTGAAAAAAATCTGGTATAGACTCCTCTCGAAGCCATACTTGCAGCGATCTTTGGCACCGTTGAAACTCAGCTTTACGAACTTTCCGCTGCCACAACCTCCTGCATTTTCCTTCGGTCCTGAAGTTTCGAGGCAGAGAGCACCCGACTATTCTCTACTCTGTCCAACAAGGATATGTTGCCAGTGCCTCGCTTCTCTTTTTCTCTCGTGCCTCCTTAATTTTCTTTTTGAACTCCCGCAACCAGGATCTGAGCTTATTAAGCCTATCATGTAAAGCCTTTGTGGTCGAACCAGAGATGGGCATGCTCCATTGCTTTGATAATTTTTCTTTAAAGCCGACTTCAAGTAACCATGATTCTCGAATGTAATGTATGATCCAAAGTTGCCCCCATGGTTAGACCCCGTAACAGATGACTATGGTCTGAGAATGACCTTTCCAAGGCCCCTCCAAAAATTCAACTGAACTAGGAGGAATCAATCAAGTTTGGACGGAGTACTTGCTGCAGGATTTGTGGACGAGCTGCGCTAGGTGTATCTACAGTTTGGTGCAAGGATATTAGCCGCCGTGCTCATCAATAAAATCCCAAAAACCTTCTGTCCCGCTATCTCTCTCTCTTTCCCCTTTTGGTTGATATATCCTCTAGGTCCAAGGTTATGTTGAAATCTCCTCCTACCAACCACGGGATGTGTGGGAATAGGTCTCGAATATTCTTCAACTCCTCTCACATCTCTTGCCGTCCATCATCATGCTGAGGGCCGTACATACACGAAATCATGAATTCTGCCCCGTTCGACTTTCGTGAGAGAATGACAATGATTGAGTGTGTAGCACTCTCTGCTATCACTTTTTGAAAAACGTCCTCCCTCCATCCGATTAGGTAGCCTCCTGCTCGTCCAACTGCATCAAGCGTTTCGAAACAGCCTAGAGAGGTGCCACCGATTTGTTGCCATACATGTTGGTCACAGTTTGTTAGCTTCGTTTCTTGCAGCAGAGCCACATTCACCTCCATGTCTCGAGATATCTACCTAGTGTTGATCTTCTCTCCCTGTCACCCAACCCTCTCATGGTCCAGGTATCACTTTTATTTGGATACTGATACCACCCCTGTCGCCATAGAACGCGCGAGGACACTAAGATGTTCCTTTCACCTTCGGTTTATTCCGGCCTGGTCTTTTTTTGACTTTGATGACACTTGTTATCAATTCTGCCTCTGGTGTCCTGGTGATATCCAGTGCCAACTCGTCTGTTACAGCCTCATGCCACATCGCCGTTTGTTGTATTGCTGATGGAGAGTCCTCGAATCCCATATCACCCATTGGTGTTTCATGGATACAAGTGACAGCCTCTGTCTCTGACGCAGCAGAATACGTAAAAGAAATCAACCCACTAATTGAACTGAATCTGAAACTTATCTGGCCTGCTGAGAGTTACTCAATTTCTGGCATGCTTGAGTAAGAACACCTGGGAAGAGTCGATGTTGCTGGTTCAAGCAGCAGGAAATCGACTAATCCTAACTCTGGAATCCACCAGCACCTTGGAAGGATCTCTAAGGTTGAACCTGCACGGAGACGAATTCAGAAAAGATAGTATTTTTTTTAACAAAACAAGAAAAGGTCCTTTATTTCATCCCAGAACTCTCTTT
>LTAE01005915.1:0-26989 GCA_001647135.1 Pontederia paniculata | reverse complement strand
CTTGGTGCCATCTAGATCCTACAAAGATTAGGAAGATAACTCTTGAAGTCTAGTTTTCATAGAATTAAGAATGAACTCAATTAGAGTTAAAGATATGACGTTATTAATAAAATGCCAACTTGATGTTAGGTTGTCATGGATAATAATGAGGTAGATTTGTAAAATCTATCAAAATTTAATATTGGCTAGATAAAATATAATATTTTATGATTGGATAGGCTTGATTGTTATATATTTCTAAAACATCTCAAATTACTTATGAATTATATCTGTAGAAAAAAAATATAATTACAACAAACTTTAACTATAAAAGGGCAAGAAAAAGTTAAATGATTGACATTGTCCTGATCATCGAGGATAAATCAATAACAAATAGATTCTATAAGTTTACGTATGAAACTCTAGGATATTCTCTTTGTAAGAAAGATAGGATTCATTTGAAGTCCATACTAGAGGGTGCAATTCCATAATTGTCCTATTCGTTTATCAAAGGATAATTTAACTCTTTTATATCTTTCTATTGATAATTGTATTTATTAAAGTAGAAAAATAGTTAAATAAGCTAATAAGATAAAATCTGAAACTGAGAATTGCCAAGTATACTGATTGTCAGGAGATCATCGCATCATATCATATCTCATCCCATCGAAGGGGCGGATAGTGTAGATGTGGAGGTAGTGGAACTATAGGTCTTCAGGCCATTATTTTGACATGCCCCTCCCTCTGTGCAACAAAAAGAGTTCCTTCAAAATGGTGCAATATTTTCGTAAAAAAAAGAGAACTTGTCATGATTTGATTAACAATTCACCATTGTCCATGAAAGTATCTTAACACTTATTAAATAAATGAAGAGCTCTTCTTAGGACAATAAACAACAAAGATGGAAGGAGTTGAAAAGCTACTTCCAATCAAAGTATTGTGTGTAGTGCAACACATTGAAATCAAAAGAGTGACATAGTTGAAAGTAAAATAAAGCAAATCATCGTAAAGTAAACAAAGTCTTGTCATAGGTATTAGTTAACATTTATGCATGATTATTTCTATTATGAGTATTTAATTATTTATTTTCTTACGTACTAAGCATTATAATTCATGAGAGAATTATCTCCCCTGTATTTGGATCTTATAGATAGTTGATCTTGTTAGGCATGGATGGTGGATTGCACAATGGTAGATTCTGATGAAGACGTTGGATTGCACATGACATAAAGTTTCTAGTTACCATTACATTATGTCAATGGAGTTGTATTAGTTATTTATTACTGATATTAGTTTTGTTTTGGAGGCTCAAGATATGCTTGGTTATTAGGCTTTCATATTTATATAAGTTAAAGTTGGTTTTGTTTTGGAGGCTCAAGATATGCTTGGTTATTAGGCTTTCACATTATAGAAGTTAAAGTTGGTTTTATTTAATTTTATCGGTATTGGTCCTTGTTTTCCAAAATTTTGTTTGTAATAAAAGTAGCATTTAAGTTTAGTAGCACCTCCGAGAGTGCATAATTGCCTTGTGGCATGGTGTATTTTTAGGGGCATTTCACCTTATGAAATTTGAGCACCAAAATTCAACTCAAAAGTTTTATGATTTTTATCAATAGAGGTTGGAGTAGAGTGATAAGTAATTCATTCTCGTTTAAATAGACTTCAAGTTCAAGTTCGTGCATTTCTGCTAGAAAACTCATTCACCAAAGTCAGATGTACGACCTAGGATGATATAGATTAGTCGGAATAAGCCCCACGTTCGAAAATATTAATTTACTCTTTACTTTAACATTTAATTTTTTTATGATAAATTCTAAACAATTGAAGGACAAGAAATAAGTGAGTAAATTTTTAGAGAAATAAACTTTCATCTAATCGAAATAAAAAAAGTTACTTTTATTCGGGGAAAAAGAATATGCATGTACTTCATGTAAGTTAGATGGTATCTATGATGGTACGAGTTGGCAAATGAACATAAATGTATATGTACACTAATGAATACAATGTGCCATTATATTGCATTATGTAGGTGTCTTAATTTATTTACATTTTTCTATTATTACTACTTTAATAAGGAGTTCTAATTTATTGTTAGAAGAGTCAAATGTTAGGTAAAACCAACTTATTTGAAATTTTGACTGTTTATTTTTTAGTAGATTTTTCAATAAGAATCTTACATTATAATTTCTTTTAATCTAATTAGAATTCATGAGAGAACGACCTTTACATTCGACTTCCAAGCGTTAGATGTATTCCAAGTGATTATCTACAACTAGTGTTGTCATCACTTAACGATTTTATTTGTTTTATGGTAGAGTTTTGTTCTACTAACTCTTCCATTCTACAAAGAGGTAATAGAACTGTAAAAACACTTCAAAGAATTCAGATTGAATTCTAAATCAAAATGACATATATAAATAGAACCAATTCTTAAAATTTCCAAAAATTTGGCATGACGCTCATACAATCCCAAGACATAATGCATCCTTGCACACATTATAATGAGTATAAATATTTTACATGCATTACTTACAGTTTATCAATAGGAATATAAAAGGGTCTCATGTCCAAATTACATTGTTATTTAAGTTAGTCTCGAGCACACAAATCACGCAAATTATGAGAGCCAAATGTTCTATAAATCTATTAATCAATTAAAGCACGCATGCTCATACAATCCCAAAACATATAAATGTATATATTTAAGCAATCAACACATCAACACATCAAGTTCAAACATCCATAATGGAGTATCAAGGTACTAGAACATTGATAGGCAAAGTAATAAAGAATATTCAAAATGATACACGATGAATCCTTACTAATGGATGCATTTTACAACACATTTTTTTCCTTGCATTTAGATTATATTTTATAACTTTTAGCATTGCATGCACACATTTTAGTGTTCATTTGTTTAGTTTATTTTAATTGACAATCTACCCTTGTTTATTTATTTATTTTTAAGATTATACAATATTTTGAGCTGGTGGAGTGGTTGAAAAAAAAGTTATAATACGAATTGACATTTTTACGTGATGTCGTGACCATTACGTCCTTGTCAAGACCAAAATTATGACCTTGAAACTTTGTTCAAGTTGTTGTGGTTTGAGACGATTGTGTGGTGACCCAAGATGATCGTGGCATGTGTTATCATAGAAAATTTTGTGGCCACAACATAGCAGCTATGAACCAACAAAGAAATCTCATTTTGAAAATTTTCATTACATGGGCCGGGATAGAGGTGTTGTAGCCACAACAGCGATATTTCTTATGTAGAAATTTCCTATCCCAACTATGATAAAGTCGTTGTGGACACAATAAAGAGTTTGCTTTCAAGCATATCGTAGTTTTGACTGATTTCGAATTCAATTGAAGCCCAAACTTCACCAAAATCTTTAGGGGGTGAACTAATATATTCAAATTTGATTTTGATTCATTTTGAGGCCTTTAAACTTTATCTAAGGGAATTTATGAAAATATAAACAGAAAAGATGAAAACCTCATCTTTTGATTTATTTCTATATAGAAAAAAAATTCAATTGGTATGAAACTTTTTGGAAATCTTGGGAACTAGTTTGGAACAAATTAAGTTGGGTTTTATGAGATTTGAATGACTTTTAGTTCTTTATAACTTTGCTCAAGAGATTCTAAATTCAACAAAATATGCCATAGTTTACATGGAAAGGACTCTTGATTTTTTCAAACTTGGAGGATTGCCCAAGGATCCTTGGAGATTATAAATACATGTGAGGAGAAGCTTGGAATTAATTCTAGAGCTTGGAACTCATCAGGAATGAGAGAGAGGTCTTGAAGATTCTTACGTGGTACTTATCAAGAAGAATAGATAGAGGTTCATTGACATGCAGCAAGTGCTTCATTCTTTCTATTTTATGTTGGATGATTTATGTTTAACTTTCTCTCACTATTTTATCCGCAAGATAAAGTTGTGGACCTTGTGGTATTTTGATATTAGTATTTAGTTTCCTATAAGCATGTTTTCTATTCATAATTCTTTTTTTTTTGCTGGTTTTGAGGCTTGCGTCGGTTATATTGATTATGTAGCCATCTTTTATTTCATGATTTGTTTCTGCAGAATTGATTTTGACTTTTTTCAGTTGAAGCAATTATGTGTCCTATCTTAGTAGAGTTGATAAGGAGTGTTGAACTTTGTAGTCTATCGAGTTATCATGATAAGAGTGTTTGATAGCTTAAATTTCACATCTTATTGCATCTTAATCCCAATAGGTCTAAGAATAGAGTCAGTAACGAGTATTCTAAGTCCATTAGGGTTAAAGATAGTTAATTTATCCGATAAGGAAGGTCATATATTTAATGTCTTTAATCCATCTTGGATTTTTTTATTTGTGAATTACTGCGAAGCATAGGTTATTATAAATCTTATCTGTCATCCTAAGGTGTTAGTCATCATCAGTTATCTTTAACCTTCTATAGTATCTTTTTTTATTTTTTGAAACTAAAATTTTATTTGAAACAATGTTTTCCTCTTATTATCTTTTGTTAGTTATATAGTTCTTCATGGAATTAATAACTCATATTCAGTCATTACTTTATTACTTGGTTGATTAGCACACTTGCTAGCATTTTTGCGTATAACAAAGTTTTGCATCTTTCACAGCTAGCACTCCTACAATCATAAGCAATCAAAGTGATACAAGCATTATTTTTCACTTGCAATTTAAAGGTGAATTGTGAGCATTGATTAAGCTTAGTTAGTGGGATGGATTAATTCATTTATTAAAAATCATACAAAACACTTTGCATACTATGACATGAGGATTTTTTTTCCTCTATTTACACCAGAAGAATAATTGGACTTTCCAAAATATATGAGAAAATAATTCATAAAGAAAGATAAAAAATTATGTGGTTTGATAATATCTCAATATGAGATCCAAAGTAAGAAACTTTCTTGGTTTCCTTAAAACTTGATAATATAATCGTCTCTCCTTTCATAAAACGTAGGATCTTTATATGAGCAATTAATGAGCCTCCTCGTCTAGCCCGTTGCACTTATGTCTTACACCCACCTTTAAGTTGTGCATAAATATTAAATATCCATAGCTTGTAGATAGTCGGATATAGAGAATTCCCTGAGAGAGCTTTAGTTAGATTATCAAATGACGTAATCTTTAGTCTTCGCATAGTGTAAACATGATGTTCATCATTTCTTCAATAAAAAGTATATTCAACTAAATATGCTTAGTTTGGTCATGTAAGAGAAGTATTTTTTGCGAGATTATTGGTTGACTTATTGTCACAATAATTTCATTGGAGATATTACAAAGACACTTATGCCATGAAGGAGTTTGATATAAAGTCAATAGCACTTTGAACAATAGCTCGGACAACACTTGATAAAGCAACAACATAATTTTTTATTCTCCAAGTTACTAGATTTCCATCAAGATAAATATACTATCCAAATTATCATCTATCATCCAAGAAACATGCCAGCCAACATCAATATATGCCTCAATATTGAAAGAGATCCCATTTTTATATAACAATACTTCACCAATTAGCCCTTGATAAATCATAGAATTCTTTCAGCAAAACCCTTATGACTGTGGTTGAAGCATGCATGTATCAACTAATCTCACTTAGTGTATGTGATTATTTTGATAAGATAGAATTTTTTCAAAAGTAGTAAAATATTATGGCTTTACTTTATTGGACTATCAACGTGTTTATAATAAAACTTTTTGGTGTCTTCTAAAAGATATATAACATATCTTCTTTGAGTGGTATCCAATGTGTTTAAAAAAAGGTATTTTCCTAGTTTTCAACTTTCAACATTTTGGTACCGTTGCATTGGAGATGGACACATCAAAGTGTTAATGACTGCCTAGCGATGAATATAATAAGATCTATTTGTAGTTGCATTGTGCTAGCGATGCATTAGCGACACAACATAAACACATGTGAACAAAAAATATCGTCTCACTAGTGTGGTATTAGTCGTTTAAGGTTGTCAGACTCTGATGGTGCCTTCGTGGTGCAATAAAATAGTATATGCATGAATGTTTAATGACAACTTGGTGTCATCTTAGCAACCACATAACTGAGCCAATAATTACAAATTGAGTTATCACTAAGTGTGTTGTTAGATGCATTGTTCCGGTATTGTGGTAGTTATCATGTCACAAGAATTTTTAGTGTCATAATAGGCGACACATGTTAGCATAGTTATAACTAAAATTCATGTCATATGTGTTATTGCATTTTCCTATGCACCCTTGTTTAATGATCCTTATTAACATAACATGTGACACAATGAAAAGCTTATAAACCTCGAAGATCATTATACAAACTTCACTAAAATATGAGAAATATAATCAAAGAATTCAAATAAGATCTCAAACATCAAAATGTTGACCAAAAAGGCTTAAAAATCAAATGAACCAATATTATAATTAAATGGAAATTACAAACAGTAATACCTGCAATTAAGTCAAATTTCTTAATAATGCTTTGGAGGAGAAAATGTCTCACAACAATATGTCAAACATTTTGTAGTTGTCCAAGCTATATGACTTAGTTATAGTAATAACTAATAAAATAAATATGAACATAAAACCTAATTATTAAGGGTGGAACAGTTGGGGTTCATCGACAAGTGGGCTTGTGACTTCTTATCATTACTCTTTTCTTCAAAAATATTTCTCCCCGAGTTTGAGGCTAGTACATTCTTGATCTCAAATTGCTCTTGATAAACTTGGTGATCTGACAAAGGCACAAATGTGAGTATCATATTTTTTAATGTATACCAATTTTTTCCCTTTTTATTGTGAAATAAGATTTTTTAATAAATCCACAATTCTCCTTTTTCCTCTCAAAAGTTTCCTCTTATAGTTCTAACATAACTTGAAAAATTTAATCATGATATGATTTTTAAGGTCCTGAAACACAATTGAGTCAAAGATTTTGGATGTTAATGTTATGAATGACAAAAAAACAAATAGGGCTTATTCTAAAGAGATGTGAAAATGTGGTTTTTTGGTTATGGGGCAATGAGATTATTAAGGACTTGAGTTCAAACTTTTGGTCCAAGAAGATCATCCTTTTTTCGATCATCTTTTTCCTTTTTTTTCAGATCTAATTTTTTTTTTACCTTTCTTTTTCATTTGACAAACTACAAAGAAAATTTTAGCTAAAGAACTCTCTAAAACTAGTTGATCTAACCTTAACATTTTACAAGTGTTAGATTCCAGCACAAGAAGCACAAAGACTGTTAGGGTCTCAAGATGGTGGTTGTGTGTGTGTGAAATCTAAAGAAAATAATATCACAAAGAAAAAAAAAAGATAAGTAGAAACCTTAATGAAAACCAGCTTTACCAAATAATATGATTCTTGTTAAAAGAATATGAAATTCAACAATATTGCAACCTCAAAGATCATTCATCAAAACCTAATAAAATATTACTATTCAAAAATATAATTGCAAACCTCAATGATCATTCATCAAAACCCAATAAAATATTACAAAGCAAAACCGAAGAATTCAATGAAGAACATATTGGTCGTCTTCAAAAAACAACTAAATTAATATTATAGTTAAATAAAAAATTACAGTTAATAATACTTTCAATCACGTTAAAATTCAAGAATGCTTTAGAGGAAAATTTGTGACAATAATATATCAAGAATTGTGTAGCCATCAATGCTATAGGACTGATTTGTAGTAAATAAGTAAGAAAAGAATATCATAAGATAAAATCTAATTATAGTTATATTAGTTGGGGCATAGGCAAAATCGGTATCTTTTCTTTGTACACTATGATGGCTAGTTGGCAGGAGAGACGCCCATAACTCACAATGAGCTAAGAGATCTTGCAAGGTGTTTAATAAGAATCAATACAATTCAACTCGAAAAGAGTTATGTATCATATATAGTAAAAAGAGAACAATGATACAAATAATAATTATGATATTTTATTTATTGCAATTAGATCATCTTATTATATATAATATTTTTTTGAATCAAATACTTTGGAAATTGCAACCTTATATGTTAATATAAAAAAAATATATGATCCATCAAGATAGAATTTTCTCCTCTTCCTAAAAATTAGGTCGGGGTTAGATTGGGATATGGACAATGTTGTTCTAATCTCTTCTAATTAAGATAAGTTGTTCTTTTATGCAAAAAATTGGGTCATGATTAGATCTGAATAAGGAATGGGTTGTTCCAATCTCTAAATTCATTTATGCTTACCCCTCATTTTGGATTCCCTTGTGTTGTTATTATATAATCCCGAATGTGTGCCCCGTCATGCAAACATATCGATATCCACCAGGTGCTCGAAGTGGTCCCTAGGACGATATGGTCAAAGCATGAAAATAAAAATGAAAGACTTGACATAGAATAAAACATGACAAAAATTAGTTTATAAGATCATGACACATAAAAATTAGCTGAAACATTAGGACTTGGGTCATAGACTTGAAATCAACATTAAGAATGCTTGACATGAATAACAACATTATCCATAAAGGTCACTTGACAACATAAATAAAATATACATTACTTGTGTGAAGGTCATATTTAATATTTTAATAACATAATTAAAAGACAACATGACATAACACAAAAAATTTCTAAGACAAGAACTATCCTCCATGTGCATCATCGACCATGACCAACACCATCATCTTACAGTCCATCATTCCTTTCACTTGCAGGATCAAGAAGCAAGGGACATCTGTTTAGTTAGAGTATGTAAAGATCGAAGAGTTTATGAATCATCTCATCCATATATACAATGCATATAAAAATCATAATGAACATGAAGCATATCATAAGGTCTTTAACCTTATCTTATGATCAACATAGCTTCTTTACATTAGTTTCTTAATACATTATGTTCAATGACCTAACTTTAAGGTATGTTTTATCATACTTACTTTCTTATCTTGCTTATGCATTATTAATATATGATAATGCATCTTTTAATTAATCTTAAATTTACTTTACTTGACATTATCAATATAATGCATCATATACTGAGCATTATTAATATAATGCATCTTTAGACATGAACAATTTACTTGGCATTAACTTTCAATACTTTAGTCATTTTGGCTTAATTTTATCATCCATGTTATTCTTCATCTTTAACTTTTTTATCATTTGACATCTTAAAGGTTATTCATCTAACTTCATATAAGTCGTCCTCATAGTCACATGTCCTTTTATTATCTTACCATCATATTTTGGTTGATCATGTCAGGGATGCGTCTTTGCACCGCTCTTCTGCCCACTTTGAACTTTTAGGAACTTAATCCAAGGAAGTGTCCACCTGTGTCGCTCGAGTGATAACACTCCCTCCTTTACATTAATACGCACTAGACTTGTCTCAACCCATCTTTTATTACAATACATCGAAACAACAATAAAAATATTATATTATTCATATTTTAACTTAATTACGGCTGAGCATGCATATCGCTTCTAGATTATCATTATACATCAACATCATCAGAGCATCATAAGTAACATTCATTACCTAAACTATTATGTTGATCATAAGTAAACTTTAAAAAATATATCATGCTTCGTTTGCTTATAATCATGGGAATAATCTAGGCTTATAATTTATTAAACAATTTAAAACTCATTTAACAAAACAAGCTTCAGGTCAATCAAATCTCGGGCTAAGTTCAGTCGGACCTTCATTTAGAGTTGGCCGAACATTGATCAACCTTGCTTTTGTTTCCTTTTGACACCAAGGTCCAATCAACCTCGCTTCTGTGTTTGTGATTTTGTGAGTCGGTTAAATCGACTTTCACGAAATGGGGGAAAATTAGATTTTACATTAAAGGTTTTCTCCTAAGTTTTTCATAGGCATTTCTAGTATGAAATCTATTATGAATACATTCACACATAAACCAAGCATATAAACATACATGAAATTTCTTAAAAGCATGTCAATCATCATGTGAAACTCAATTTCCAATAACTCTAATCATGAAACTAAAGTCTTCCCTACATCCTTCTTTCTTCACAAGCACAATTGATTTTAATTGCAATATGACATAAAAATTGTAGAAGTAGATTTCCTTTACATATTTCTTGTCTAAGTTCTGCCTTAATTTGCACTTCTTTCTTTCCTTGAAGTATTTCCTCTTCTTTCTCCTTCGCGCCTCATTCTCCTTCCTTCCCAGCTTTCTAACTTCATCTTCATCTCCTCTCACTTATTCGTATATTTCAGTGACCAACAAGGATATAGGGTCTAGATGGCACCAAGAGGGGGGGTGAATTGGTGTATTAAAAATATTTTCCTTTAAACTATGTATATGCAGCGGAAATAATCACAGAGTAAATACAAGTAAAAATAGATGCACAAAAGGAAACAGACACAACAGATTTGTTGACGAGGTTCAGCCGAAATCTTGGCCTACGTCTACGATCCGGTCTTCTCGAACTCGAGACCTCCGAAGATCACTAGCTTTCCTTCTACAAGGGCGAAGGCTCCCTTACGACCTCTTTCTCCTTTCTTTCTTTCGAAGGCAAGGAGAAAACCTCTTACAATCGAGTTCACTCTTGAACACTCAATTTACTCTCTTCTATTCTGGATTCTCACTTGAATGCTCAGAAGGAGGACTAAAGCTTTTCACTCAAGCTTACAAGTTCGCTAATTATTTTGCCAAAGTTATCTCCCAAGACTCTTGGGATTTATTCTCTCTCTCTCTCTCTCTCTCTCTCTCTCTCTCTCTCTCTCTCAGAGACTAAGCATTAATGCAAGTACAATACTTTTCACCTACTCCTTGTTCACCTGCTTTTGCTTCATTGGTCGACCGCTGCTCTGGTGAGTTCACCTGTCAGTCTATTTTCTGGTGCTTCGGTCGTCCACCGTTCAACTTTGGACGTCCGCAGTAACAGGCTTCAACCATAGTTCCTTATTCACTTCCATAGGTCGTCTGTTGTTCTCTATCGATCACATCGGGAGACCTTTGCTTCCTTCAAGTTTCTTTGTCAAGCTCCTTCGGTCGTTCGCTAATTGAACATCAATCCTTTGGTCGACCTAATTTGACTTGAACATTTTTCTTCAACCATACTTCAGTCGTACGTTGCTGTTAGTCAGGAACTTCGAACGACATAGGCTTGACTCCTGCCTTTGGTTGATATCTTCTAAGTCTTCATCCGTCATCCTCTGATAGATCTCAGACACTTCAGGCGACCTCTATTGCCTTAGTTAGTTTTTCTTCAAGCTAATTTTGGTTGTTTGTTGATTTCCTTCTAATCCTTCAGACGTCATTTGCTTCTTACTGACACATTTCGGCCGCCCGCTTATTCTTTATTAAATTTCTTGGACGTTCTTTCTTTATCTTCCTCAATCATTGGTCGTCCGTCCATTTCTCACTAATTTCCTCGGATGACCTCTCCTTTTCTTCTGACATGCTTTGGTCGTCCTCTAACATTGCTCAGCTACATCGGACGACCTTTCTTTTCTTCAATCAACTTCTCTGGTCGTCTATTGTTCTCACCCAGTTACGTTGGATGACCTCTTATTTCTTCTTCTGACCATCTTTGGTCATCCATTGCTTCCACACTGAAGAGTTCGGACAACCTATTTTATTCTACTGACATCATCGGTCGTCCACCGTTCTTCATTGAATGCTACAGATGACCTTTCTTGACTTCCCTTCAACTTATGTACACAACTGGTCGTCCACTGCTTTAACTCTGAACCTCTCGGATGACCTTTGTCTTCATCAGAAATACTTCGGTTGTCCACTGTTTCTTTACTGAAAGATTCGGACAACCTCTTCTTACTTTTCTTATGTTTATGCATTCTTTCGGTCGTCCACTGCTTTAATTCTAAAGCTCTCGAACAACCTCTCTTTTCATCTGGAGTGCTTCGGTCGTCCATTGATTCTTCCCTGAACAACCTCTCTTTTCATCTGGAGTGCTTCGGTCGTCCATTGATTCTTCCTGGAGTCTTCGGACGACCTCTTCTGCCTTCACTTTAAAAATAACTTTAATCATCATGTACACAGGGCATCCACTCAACTTTGGAGCGCCCATTCTTCAACCTTTGTACTCTTGACTTTGAGACTTCGGTCGCCCATTTCTTTTCACCGGGCGACCTTTCCTGTTTGCCTAGGTCTTCGGTCGTCCATTATTCATCCTCGGTCGACCGTTCAGTACTTGGCTTCATATATTTAGTCTTTGCTCCTCACTTCGGTCGACCTATCCACATTCTTAGGACGCCGCTTCATACTTAGGATTTTTTTTCCATTCGTCTTTGTACATAGGTCGTCCATTACTCAACTTTGGTCGACCTATCTTTTTCTGAAAATGAAAGTCATGTCTTCTACACATCAAATGTAAGATCATTAGTAGAAACTAAGCTTCCTCATAAATTTGTGAGTATCAAAACAATCTCAAAATCCTAGATTCAACCATCTCCACCTTTTTTATGATTACAAAATTGATGAGGAGTGACTTAGGGTTAGTTTTAATTGAAAAATCACATAAAATCCAACTAACCATTATTGCTCCCCTAAATCACATATCTCTTATTTTCAAGCATTTCTCCCCCTTAACACATGCATGCATATCTAAGATATACAAATCAGGAACATTCTGCATTTAATTTTAACAGTTATCACTGAAAATTACACTTCAGACAATACCACAATTTAGAGAATATCTTTGCATAACTGATTCAAAAACATACTCATTTCATTTTTGAAACACAAAGTATTATATATTCAGATTCAGAATATTTACATACACAGATTTTGTCTTACAATAAGAACCTATCCATCTATTTTTTTTTGTCCTTATTTTTCTTCCTCTTGAAGCTTTTTCCAAACTTCTTTTTAGGAAGGGGAAGTATTGAAGCAGAAGTATTCTCATTTTCTTCCATGGTTGTATTTGATGTATCTTCTAATATTTTATTTACTACTTATGTTAACATATTGTTAATTTCATTTTCTTGCTCGACAAACAGTTGTTGAAATTCATCTTCTTGGCCATCTTTATCAACTGTTGCTTCAGCAGTAACTTGACCAACTTCTACTTCAGTGATTGCTTGGCCAACTTCTTTTTCTTCTCTATGATTAATCACTTGACCAGCTCCAGCTCTTTGAAGATCAACATCTTCCTCTCTAGCAATAGCTTCCCTTTGAAGATCATCATCTTCTTCTTTAGCAACAACTTCCCCTTGTCCATTTCTCTCTTCTTGATCCTCATGACCCTCCTCTTGAATACCAGCTTCTTCATGGGGTTCACTCCTCTGACTTCTTTCTCCCTCTTTGTAATTATCAGAAAGGGGAGTTTCATTGGGCTCTTACCCGGTTGTCCTCATGAATCCTTCCACTTCACGTCAATGACAAGAAGCTTGGTTATGGTGAACAACAATATCTTTATTGACCTCAACTTAGCTCTGTTCATCACTGATTTTCTGTAATAGTTCGAGGGCCTGACTCAGTTGGGTTGTCATGGTGTTGAGTTGGGTTGACATGGAATCTCCACTTTGCTGCACAATTAAGCCCAACCTTCTCGATTTGGAGGCCATGTGAAGGAGGAAGAGGCAGCAGCTGCAGAGGGTATCTTGATCTCTTGAGGAGTTTGATTGGGGACTCCAGTTGCAGAGGTGACTCTAGTGTCCTCAAGTTCCTGATTCATAGTGTCATGATACTCAGAGGCAGAAGGTTGCTCACTACTTTGAGAGATGTCCTTGGTGAGTCCTTTTCTAGTCAGGGTAGAGAAGGATATTTTGTCAATTGGAGTAGGGTGAAGGACATCTTCTCGGTCAGGAAATCTGGTTGTTCGACAAGTTTTTCTGATCATAAAAGTAATGAGATTGACGAAATAGACACGGACACCCTTAATCCATTTGGAACGAATTTTCTCTTTGGTTTTGATAAGCTGGTATATGAGAAAATTTCTAGGGGCTTCAGGATCTACAAGGTGAGCAAGAATAGCTAAATCAAGGAGATTTACTCATGTGTAATGATCATCCCTAGGAAGCACTACATGAGTTATTATATGATGAATGACTTTCATATAGGGGGCTTAGATACTTGTGAAAAAATCCTTGGACAAAAGTATCAACTTTTCCTCCAGTCACAGCTAGTGCAGGTTGATTTTGAGTGTAGGAAGTGTGAGGCCGGTGCATTGGAGCAAGATTTATGTGTGTAAATTCGGGAGTATTAAGGATCTCATTAAGCTTGGATTTGGTTATAGAAAAGTGTTTACCTTGCATATAGGATTTTATTTCTAACTGGGTGTCATCATAGGTCAGGTTAGCATAGAAGTGTTTGACTACATAAGGATAAACTGGCTCATCAAGATCAAGAAATGTGAGGCAGTCACATTGCTCAAAAATTTCTTTAAGACCAGGAAGTTGAAGACTTTCCCAATTAATAGAATGTTGTGACTCAATTAATCGGTTATCATTATAGAGAGAATTGAATACTGAACAGAACATCACGCTAATGAATTGAGGATGGCTGAAAGACTTTTCAGGTGATTAAGGGGTTTCGGATGTCTTAGGTGACTCGAATCTATCAGGAAGAGGTTCTGGTGCTTGAGCAGAAGGTTCTTCTCTCTCAACTCTCTTTTGGGGTTGTGGAATAGAAGGTTGTGAAGATAACTCCTCTCTTTGTTTCCTTTTTGTGGGTCTTTGTTTTTGGGTCACACTCTTGACAGGTGACATGGTTTGAAATAAGCGAAGAGGGACACAAATATCGAACCGCAAGGAATTTGAAAAAGGTCGAAAAACACACTGACAAGTATAGGGGGAACTTAGAGTAGTGAAAGAATACAAAAAGATTTGATTCTGTAAGTAATGAAAAACATTCACAGCAAGGTTTAGACTTGGTTAGAACTTAGATAGTAAAACATAAAAGTACAGATTAACAAGCATATGGATGATGTTTTAGGTCTACCTAGATGTTTGAATCCTTGTTTGAGAATACTTTGATTGCTTTTTAGGATGCTGAAGATCACGGGAGATTTGAAAATAGCTTGGAGTGAAAGAGGCGGAAGAACACGAAAGGTCGCCATTTGAGAATGTTCCAAGATGAAGACGGTTAAGAATGACCCACCATATATATAGTGTTTGTAACATCGATCGCCAGAAGAAGATTATAGGTCGACCGATCTAGTAGGGGTGTCATGTTATAGTTTCAGTGATCGTCCTATGTTATCAATGGACGCCCTATATTTGAGCTGGTCTAGAGTCATGATTTAATCTCGGTCGTCCGAAGTGTGAATAACAGACGTCCGAATTTTTAGTATATCAATAAGATTTTCAAAACATAGGACGCCCTTAGTTTGTAGAGTGATCAACCGAACCTAGGTAGACTACTTACACCAGTCGCCCAAAGATTATCAGTGGGCGCATGATGCTCAGGATCACTAGATATCAACAATGTTTTGGATGCCCAAAATATAGAATGGACGTCCAAGGTCTGTGACCAAACTGATACTCAACAACTTATCATTCACTATCCGAGATTCTCTATTGTTCCATTTAGGGTGAACATCTAGAAAAAAATGATTATGTGATAGAGTAAATAAGTATCATGTATGTGTTGTGTAACACAATCAATTTACAACTCCATTAATCAGTGATACATGCATAGACAAGTCACCAATAAGTTAAGTTGTTCATCAAATTCCTAAGTCCAACATCCTAATTTCTCTTTTTAATATTTTAAACATATCTCCTCTCAAAGGTTTTGTAAATATATCAGCTAGCTATCTTTTAGTTGGGACATATTCTATTGTCATGGTTTTGAGTGATACATGTTCTTCAATAAAGTGATATCTTAAGTCAATATGCTTAGTTCTGGAGTGTTGCACAGNGCAATCTTGCACAAAGGCATACACTAAATATAATGTCAGGCCTTGAAGCAGTTAAGTATAGGAGACTCCCAATCATACCTCTATATGATTTCTAATCTACACTCTTGCCTTTTTCATTACTATCAAGTTTAGTAAGAGTACTCATCGGAGTGGAGCTGGGCTTGCAATTATCAATTCCAAATCTCTTAAGCAGTTCCTTTGTGTACTTTTCTTGATTTAGAAAAATTTCATCCTGGATTTGTTTAACTTGAAAACCAAGAAAGTATGCTAACTCTCCTACTAGACTAATCTCAAATTCTTAATGCATGAGAGTTTCAAATTCTTTACACATTTGAGAATTTGTGGATCCATAAATAATATCATCCACATATATGTGCACAACTCATATATCATTCCCAAAATACTTCAAGAATAGAGTTGTGTCTACCTTCCCTTTTGAAAACTCATTTTCAAGAACAAATGAGCTCAATTTCTCATACCAAGCTGTAGGAGTTTGTTTTAGCCCATATAGTGTCTTAGAGAGTTTAAATACATGATTTGGGTGTTTTGAACTATCAAAACCTAGAGGTTATTCAACATAAACTTCCTCTATATCCATTTAGAAAGGATGACTTAACATCCATTTGAAATAATTTAAAATTTCTAAAGCAAGCAAATGCTAGAAGAATTTGAATTGCTTCTAAATTAGCAACTGGTGCAAAAGTCTCATCAAAGTCATCCCTTCAACTTGAGAGTAACATTTTGCAACAAGTCTAGCCTTGTTTCTCACAACAACTCCAGTTTTATCTAGTTTGTTTCTAAATATTTATTTTTTTCCAACTATGGGATGATCCTTAGGTCTCTTTACCAAATGTCAAACTTGATTTCTCTCAAAGTTGTTCAGCTCCTCATGCATGGCATTTATCCAGTTTAGATCATCCATTGCATCATCTATAGTTTTGGATTCTATTTGAGATAAGAAGGCAGAAAAAGCACAAAAGTTTGTTAATGACTTTTTTGTTTTCACACCTTCATTTATATCTCCAATAATATTGTCTAAAGGATGTGAAGATATTTTTCTCCAATCATTATGATCAATAGGAGGCAATTCTATCTTTATATTAATTCCTTGTAGGTTTTCCTCATTTACCACAGCAATTTCTTCATTTGTGATTTCAATAAGTTGATAATTCTCCTCCTTATAAGCCAGCTCATCTATGTCATGGCCATCCTGGTTGTCCTTACCTATTGTCTTAACTTTTTCAAGTTGATCAATGACATTGTCAACTTCATTGAAGGTGACATGTATTGATTCCTCAACTACTAGTGTTCTTTTATTATACACTCTATAGGCTTTGCTCAGATTTGAGTATCCTAGAAAGAGTGCAGTATCACTCTTCTCATCAAATTTTTTTAGTTTATCTAAGGTTATTAAAACAAAAAATTTACACCCAAATACTCTAAAGTATGAGATATTTGATCTTTTGTCATACATCATTTCAAAACAAGTTTTTTTTTAAAGGTCTAATTAATATCCTATTTTGAATATAACATGAGGTATTAATAGCTTCTGCCCGAAAATATTTGGCAAACTTGCTCTCACATAGCAAAGTCTTAGTCATCTCAATTAGAGTCTTATTTTCCCTCTCAACGACCTCGTTTTGCTGTGGAGTTCTTGGTGTTGAGAATTGATGAAGAATGTCATTATTCTCACATAATTCTTCAAACTTTAAGTTTTCAAATTCACCTTCATAATTACTCCGGATCTTGGAGATTTTCATATTTAGTTCATTTTGAACTCTTTTTGTAAAGATAGTAAACATATTAAAAGTTTCATGCTTTTGTGCAAGAAATAAAGTCCATGTGAATCTAGAATAGTCATCTATAATTACACACACATATTTCTTACCACCAAGACTAGTGGTGCAAATTGGACCAAACAAATCAAGATGTATTAATTTTAGAGGTCTACTTGTAGAGATTTTATTTTTTGATTTAAAAGATGTCTTATGTTGTTTGCTCTTTTGACATGAAGAACAAATATTATTTTTCTCAAATCTCGTTTTGTGCAAACCTCTAGAAAGATTGTGTTCACTAACTTATGCATTACTTTATAAATTAAGTGTCATATCTTCTATGCCATAATTCTATTTAATCATGCATAACATTTAAGAATTTGTGATTAGGCAAATCATCAAAATCAATCACATACACATTTTGATGTCTTAATCTCATATGCAATTTTTTTCATTGTTATCACATATCAAGCATTTTGTTCAAACTTAATGATGTAGTCTTTATCACTAAGTTGGCTAATACTTGGCAAGTTATGTTTTAAGTTTTCTACCAGCATACATCTTCTATAATTACATTACCAAGTTTTTCAATATTATCTTTACTAAGGATTTTCCCTTGGTTGTTATCCCCAAAGGTGACTTTTTCACTTTGTGTTCTTGTTAAGCTCATAAAACTTCCTTCATTCTTAGTCATATGCCTTGAGCAGTCACTGTCAAGATATCATCTTGTTGACTTCCTTTTATTTCTTTTTGTTACCCTGCAAAAACGTTACAAAATTTATATTTTTGATACCCAAAATATTTTGGGTCCATAAGTGTTAGTGCTGAAAGTTTCCTTAGAAACTCATACCTATTTAATATTAGCATAGAGGTCTTTCCTAGACTTACACTCAAAACTATAATGTCCTAGATTATCACAACAGAAACATGTAACATTCTTTACATAAGATTTTCTATTGTTATGATAAGCATGAATATTTTTTATGTGAGCATATGAAATATTTGCATTTCTGTTTGTATGCAGAAATTTTGGTTTGTCAATCTTGTTGTTCATATCTACAGGAGTCATATATGAGTAAGAATGTACATAACCATTTATAGGAATATGCATATAAGCAAATTTTGTGTTCCTCTTGTACATGAAAGCATAGTTCCTTTGTTTATGTTTAGGTGCAGCATTTCTACCTCTAACACTTGTATTTCCTTTTGGTGAAAAAATAGTATTTTTATGAATGGGAACAGACTTAGCACCTATAGCAGTTTCAGTCTTAAGATTCACAATATTTTTACCTTTAGCATGAGAGCTAATAGAAATAGTCCTAGTTTCATTCATGCAAGTAGAGGTACAGGAGGTAGAGGAACTAGGCAGATTTGGATCAAAAGTATGTGAAGCTTTTAGAAAAATAGTTCCTTGAGGCACATGGTCACTAAAAGAGTCGAAACCTAGTCCTTTATTATTCAAAGGACTTTTATGTTGGGACAACATTATATCAAGCATTTTTTCACCATAAGAAAATGTTTCAAACTTATTTTTAACATTAAACAGTTCTAGCTTCAAGGAACTAATTGTATTAACACGCTTCTCTAAGTTATTATTATTTGTCAACACTTTGGTATTAAAATTAGAAATTTGTTTTTCAAATTCAGCATTATTTTCTTTTAGTTTATTATTTTCTTGAACAATACTATCATTTTTCTTTTTCAAGATAGAATATTTTCTAATCATAATGTTGAACTCTGTATGCATATCAAATATGATATCTTCTTCACAGTCATCTTTATCATTATCACTTTCACTATTATTTGAGTGAAGAGAGGATACCTCATCATTTGTCATGAGGCACAGTAGTGCTTCTTCGGTTTTTTCTGAAGATGCTCCTTCAGCTTCTCTGTCTTCATCATTTGTGTCATCCCAAGTGACCTTGAGTGTCATTTTCTTCTTATAATTTGAGAAGCTTTTTTCCTTACTCTTTTTGTTCAAGGTTGAGCATTCCCTCTTGTTGTGTCCAAGCTTGTTGCACTAATAGCACTTAATCTTTGACTTGTCGACTGATCCCTTCTTCTTTGAGTAACTCTTCTTCTTGGAGAGCTTCATGAATTTACTGAGTCTCTTTGCTTAGAGGGTCAGCTTCTCCTCATTGAAGCCTTCATCATCAACATCAGATTCTTCATACTCATCCTCACTGTCAATCTTCTTAGATTTTAGAGCTAGGGCCTTCTTTCTCGAGCTTGCTTCTTCTTTCTCTTCTTCAAGTGACATCTCTAGGTCAGAAGAGATCCTATGAGATCATTGAAGTCAAGCTAGTTTATATCATGTTGTCCCTCCACCATAGTCCTCTTCATATGTCATTTTGGTGTCAGGGACCTGAGAAAATTCTTTACTTTTTGAGCATTAGGTCTTGGGTCGCCCAAAGCGGATAACCCATTCACAACATCATTAAAACGAACTAACATGTTATTTATAGATTCATCATGCTTCATTTTAAAGGAATCGTATTGATGATTCAAAATGTTCAGTTTTGATTCTTTTACTTTTTTTGTTACTTCATGAGTAATGACAAGTTTTTTCCAAATTTCATTTGCGCTAGAGCAAGAAGAAATTCTGTTGAATTCATTTTGATCAAGTGCACGATAGAAAACATTCTTATCTTTTCAATCTAGTTTACTTAAATTCTTACTTGTAGAATCTAACTCACTACTAGAAAGAAGAACATGAACACCATTTACTACTCTGCTAGGCAAATCAAAATCATTGTCTATGACATCCCAAATGTCACTGTCCATGGAACATACATAAGCTTGCAATCTAATCTTCCAATAAAAGAAGTTAGATACATTAAAGAGGGGAGATCTAGAGGTAGATTGTCCTTCACCTAGGGTAAATCCATTTGATGTCATTTTAGCTCTAGATTGTAAATTCTATACGAGATTTTAGATAGATACAATTTTGTGAGCAATCTTCGCTCTGATACCAATTATAGGATCTAGAAGGCACCAAAGAGGGGGGGGGGGGGGGGGGGGGGGGTGAATTAGTGTATTGAAAAATCTTTTCCTTTAAACTATGTTTATGCAGCGAAAATAATCACAGAGTAAATACAAGTAAAAATAGATGCACAGAAGGAAACAAACACAATAGATTTGTTGACGAGGTTCAGCCAAAATCTTGGCCTACATCCTCGATCCGATCTTCTCAAACTCGAGACCTCCGGAGATTACTAGCTTTCCTTCTTCAAGGGCGAAGGCTCCCTTACAACCTCTTTCTTCTTTCTTTCTTTCGAGGGCAAGGATAAAACCTCTTACAATTGAGTTCACTCTTGAACACTCAATTTACTCTTTTCTATTCTGGATTCTCACTTGAATGCTTAGAAGGAGGAACTAAGACTTTTCACTCAAGCTTACAAGTTCTCTAATTATTTTTCCAAAGTTATCTCCCAAGATTCTTGGGACTTAATTTTATACCCTTAGACAAACATCTAATCTCTCTCTCTCTCTCTCAAAAACTAGTTGTTAATGCAAGTACAGTACTTTTCACCTACTCATCGGTCGCCCACTTCTGCTTTAATGGTAGACCACTGCTCTGGTGAGTTTACCCGTCAGTTTGTCGTCTGGTGCTTCGGTCGTCCACCGTTCAACTTTGGACATCCGCAATAACGGGCTTCAGCCATAGTTCCTTCTTCACTTCCATAGGTCGTCCGTTGTTCTCTACTGATCACATCGGACGACCTTTGCTTCCTTCAAGTTTCTTTGTCAAGCTCTTTCAGTCGTCCGCTGATTGAACACCAATCCTTTGGTCGACCTAACTTGACTTGAACATTTTTCTTCAACCATACTTCGGTCGTCTGTTGCTGTTAGTCAGGAACTTCGGACGACCTAGGCTTGACTCCTATCTTCAGTTGATATCTTCTAAGTCTTCATCGGTCGTCATGTGATAGCTCTCAGACCCTTCGGACAACCTTTATTGCCTTAGTTATTTTGTCTTCAAGCTAAGTTAGGTCGTCCGTGGATTTACTTCTAATCCTTCGAACGTCCTTTGCTTCTTACTAACACATTTCGATCGCCCACTTATTCTTTATTGAATTTCTCAGACGTTCTTTCTTTATCTTTCTCAGTCATTGGCCGTCCGCCCATTTCTCACTGATTTCCTCGGACGACCTCTCTTTTTCTTCTGACATGCTTTGGTCGTCCTTTGACATTGCTCAGCTACATTGGACGACCTTTTGTTTCTTCAGTCAACTTCTCTAATTGTCTACTATTCTCACCCAATTATGTTGGATGGCATCTTCTTTCTTCTTCTAAACATCTTTGGTCGTCCATTGCTTCCATACAGAAGAGTTCGGACGACCTATTTTGTTCTATTGATGTCGTCGGTCGTTCATTGTTCTTCACTGAACGTTGCGGACGACCTTTCTTGACTTCCCTTCAACTTATGTACTCCACTGGTCGTCCACTGCTTTAACTCTGAAGCTCTCGGACGACCTTTGTCTTCATAAAAAATACTTCGGTTGTCCACTGTTTCTTTACTGAAAGTTTCGAACGACCTCTCCTTACTTTTTTTATGTTTATGCGTTCTTCCGGTCGTCCACTTCTTTAACTCTGAAGCTCTTAGACGACCTCTCTTTTGATCTGAAGTGTTTTGGTCATCCACTGATTCTTCTCTGAAGTCTTCGGACTACCTCTCCTGCCTTCACTTTAAAAATAACTTTAATCATCCTCTTCATAGAGCATCCACTCAACCTTGGAGCGCTCGTTCTTCAACCTTTGTACTGTTGACTTCGAGACTTCGGTCGCCCGCTTCTTTTCATCGGGCGACCTTTCCTACTTGTCTGTGTCTTCGGTCGTTCATTATTCATCCTCGGTAGATCATTTAGTACTTGACTTCATATCTTTAGTCTTTGCTTCTCATTTCAGTCGACCTATCCACATTCTTAGGACGACCGCTTTATACTCAAAATTTTTCTTCCATTCATCTTTGTATATAGATCGTTTATTACTCAACTTTGGTCGACATCTCTTTTCTGAAAATGAAAGTCTTGTCTTGGTGTCTTCTATACATCAAATGAAAGATCATTAGTACAAACTAAACTTTCTCATAAATTTGAACATCAAAAATAATACCGAGATCTTAAATTCAACAAAGGAGGCCATCAAGTTGTTTCAATGGAGAATTTTGGTGATACAAACTTCAATTGAGAATTTTGGTGACACAAACAAAGTAAAAAAAATGAGAAATTCGGACGAGAGTGGATGGGTGCAGAAAATAAGATTTTTAAATACAAAATGAGTTGGATTTGGGATCAAACGAAGGATTTGGAGGTGAGAAAGTGAGGTCCACCTCCATATTATATTTCTGGTTATTACATAAAAACCATATATTCTTATATTAAATGTATTTGTTTCAACTAGTAAGTTCTCTTTTGTTTTATTCCCTTCTGTGTCAAAAATAGAAGCTGTGGACTCTGTCTTCTCACATATTAATCAATTACACTATACAATTAAATGTAAAAAAAATAATTAGCAAATAAACTCTCGACCACCTATTAACATTTGGTACCCTCTAATTTTAATACAAAAGGGAGGTACAACAACATGGCAATTCATTCGTGTAACTGAAATCAGGAACATGGCATTAAGAGGAAGGCCAAGAACAAATGCCATTGACCGCCACCATTAATAATTTTATCCAAATACTACATTTATTTCTAGGTACCATATAGTTTTGTTTCCCCTTTTCCTTCTTGAGAATTGAGATCATATGTTCTTTCCATTTTGGATTGAGAAGGAGATGAATCCAATCGAAAGTTTAACGGATCCCCAAACATGTTAGTGATTAAGGTCACCGTTCCTCAAATCTATCACTCTCTAGGACGAAAATAAGTTATAGTAAGCAGTACAACATTAATTGAAGAGTGACATGCAAGGAAATAGCATTGCTGCATCTTTTGTAAAGTGCCATTACTACAGTTTATATCTTGAAAGCTTGAAATGGAGAGGCAATAATTTCATGATTCAGAAATAATGTTCCATGCTTGTTTTTTTTTTCCCTGATAGTAATAAGAGAGAACGCAGTAGAAAATATTTAATGTGCTTGCTGTTTTTTTTTTTGTCATGCTATGTCTGTAGACTCTATGATCATTAACTTAGGTCTACTAATTAAAATTTCATGTTCTTGTTTTCAGAGATTTATGGGTCTAATACCAATAAACAAAAAAATACAATGTAAATAAACAATTATTGGAGTCACCAATTACCTGTAGGAACATCAAATTAGTAATTCCAGAGACGGATGGAACTATATACCAAACTTAAAATAAGATTTTTCTATGCAGAAACTCTGACTATTCGGGAGACTGAGATTTGATACAGTACGTGTTGAATATATTCGCATGCAAGTCTTCCCCTCATGCTCACATGGTAATGTCTTCCCTAGTCCACCCCCACATCCCGAAGTAGTACATGTTGTAGAGAATTAATTAACTAGCTAGCTATGTTGTCATTCGCCCGCCACCTATTCCAGCTAGCTACTGATGTTCCTGTACAACTATTGTCATTGCCATAATGCGATTGTCCCCCTCATCCACATAATAATTTGCTCATTTATTTTTTTGATACCATCTCTGGCCCGCCGATGTAAATGGTTACTAGTATCGAATTAATCCGAAGTCTAGATAACGAATAGGACGATATTTCGTTGATCGAATTGGCGACTTCAGAGTTCGAACACGGAGGTACTAGCTCCCGATCTCTCAATCTTAAACATATCCCACTAGTCAGATGTGCCAACTAAATTTCTCATTTATAATTCGAACATATCCAAACATCTTGGTCATCATATAAATTAGTTGATACTAGTAAATGTGTTGAATTTTGGTATAAAATGTTCCAAATTGGAATCGAAAAATGAAAAATTTTAATGGCTAAAAATAATACATATTTTTATATAGTTAAATAATCAATTTTGGAAGTATTTTTTAATAATAATCTTTTTACATTATCCAAAATTATTATATTAAATTATTTGGATCCATTGCATTACTTTGTTTAAATATAAATTTTTGAAGTAATAATCCGACTACTTGGATATCAATATATTATAATTTTTTTACATTCGTCCTTTAAATAAATAAATAAATAATATAATATTTTATTAATAGTATAATTATTATTGATCACTATAGTAATATTTTTATCATTATCATTAAATAGTTATTATTATCTCTATTAATTTTAATATTAGTATTATTAATTAATTATAATAGATTATTTGCATATTATAAATAGTAAATAAATTATTTTTAGTTTTTTAAAATAAAATGACAATTTAGAATATATAATTTTTTTTATTATCATTTGTCTACTATTTATTTTATAAATTTATTTGTTTGATGTATAAATTTTATGTGTTTAGAATATGTCTTTATAATTCAAGTTCACGAAATTTAAATTAAATTTATATAAATTCGTAAACTTAAAATATTTTGGTAAAATTTATACATTATGCATACAAAATAAATTAATATATATTTTTAATAATTTAATAAGTAATAATTTTTTTGAGAAACAATATAGATTATCAGGTATTGTCTAATGATAATATAATGAACACAATCTTGATAATAAGAGGATAGGATCGTTAATTGAAAAGCGAACACATAGAATTTAAAAGTCCAGATTTTTGTTTTAGTAATAACATTTATTATTTTTTAATTTAATATCCATGCACTATATTCATAATCGAAAAAAAAAAGCTCACTCAATTGTTGCATGCATCTCAATGGCGTATGCTGAGACGGTTTGGCGTTAGTTCGACTTAGAAAAAAGCATCGACATTTTTATATACGTTAATATGCAGGGAGTTGCATGCCTGGCTTACCACTGCTCCACCTCGCAATCTTATTCAATAATAATTATGATAATGATAAATCATTTTTTATAAAAAAATAAAGAAATAGCTATGTAGCATGTATGTCACAGAAGTTATTATTAATTAAAAATATAAATATAAATATATTTTCCCTAACAATTTAAGATTTTAAATTATTAATAATATCAGAATAAGAAGTCTTGCTTCAAATGTAGCTCATATTAAAGTTTAATTTACACATCAATACTAGTGATGATCTAAATTAGACCAAATCGTGTAAAGAATAATGTTAGAATATAAAGATATTTTTTTATATTTTCTTAAATTTTTAAAATCATTAGTAGCATATTTAATATAATAATTATCATACATTTAAACTGGTCGATCACATCGACACATCAATGCAGAAGTCAATAACAAAAATCATAATTCTTATTCATGAGTATTCTAATACATAAATTCTATTACAAAGTCACTTAAAATAAATTTAATCTCAAACCATGTACAAATCATCAATCACATCATGAACATATGCACACAGCCATCATCATCTATATGTTATTATGATCACCTATAGTATCAAATGAAGGAGATGCAATGCTCCGATGAGCAATAAAATCAAATATGTAAAGAAAATAATTAATAAGATAAATCATTTATGAAGACATAATAAAGAGAACATGTTACTTTCCAAAATCAACTTCATAATCAATAGATTCTCCTTCATTTTTTGTGCCCGAATGGCCATCATTTCATGTTCAATGCCTTCTTATCCAATTTAATATTTTACTAAATATATTCCTTTTCTTTTTATTATATATTGTCCTAAGTTATTCAATCATTACAATTAGTAATGAGCTTTTTACCAATCATAAAGGTCATTAGTTTTAATTTTAGTGTCATTATGCTAGCTAAGCCTAAATCATAAACAATAATCTTAGAAAGAATTGACAATTATTTTCGAAAAAAACCTATAATCCCAAAGAAATTGACAATTGTTCTTGAAGGAACCTAATTATCTCACATTTGGGTTAGATAAACAATTCATCAGGAACCAAATCATATTTATTTTAAATCATATTATTAGGTGTACATAGAAAAATCTTCCTAGGTTATAGCAAATCAAGAGATAGAGTTAAACGATACATACAATAGAACATAATTAGTTAATTTCAATCTATCATCTATAAGGAAAACAAGCCCACGTCAGATGTAGACACAATTAATTTTTCAATGGTCTATTTACGCTTCTACGTTGTCAAGACATGGCCCATGTCAAGAATTATCACAGTTCGTGTTGCATATTTTAGGATTTCGAAGTATGCGATCTGGGTTCAAGGTGACTCGATCCGCATTGCTCTAATTTTTAATTCGTATGACTGGAGAAACCCTCGGACGTCCGTAGTTCAAAGTCTGAAGCCTTTGTTCCTCAGCCAAGCTCTTTCGATCGTCCGCCAAACCTTTGGCCGACCGATCTTGACTTGAGTTCACTTTTTCAACCTGTCTCTAGTCGTCCGCTGATTGCAC
>LTAE01005914.1:15248-29229 GCA_001647135.1 Pontederia paniculata | reverse complement strand
ACTATCTATGCGTATAACTTCATGTTTCATCCAGGCCCTAGTCATCAATCCTTATTTCTGTAAATACTATCTTTACTTTAGTTTTACTTTTCTGTTTTTAGAACTTAATCAACCTGAAATCAATGTTATCTCCTATTAACCTCTAGGATTAGATAAGTTTATAGTTCATCGTGGGTTCGACACTCTACTCTTTCACTTTTTTACTTGTTCGACTAGTGCACTTGCTAGCATTTTAAATTGCGTGTTCAGCATTTTTCGCATCACTTCCTAATAATCATATCAATAATATATGTGTCTATGCTAAACCTTTATCTTTTTTATTGTCATTTGATAACCAGAAGTTCAACTTGTGACTTCCTTGAGCCGTTCTCATATATCCGTCCTCATATGAAGTCGTCCCCATTTCATGATGAGTCTTGCTCATTTCATAGCCATAAGGATCCTTAATCCTTTTATATCCATGTGGTTCCTTGAACCATTTATCCATCAATCATCAAATGACAACCTTAGGTTCATTTCAATCATTTATCATGAGCTTTTACATGTGTTGGAGAATTGAGGTAACCTTGGTCGGTCATAAATGGTTAGTTAAACTAGGGACGCACTTGCTCCCGTGGACTCTCGTGAAGCAATTCACCATATCCTAGGTATGGGTCATAAAGGCGGTGACATCTATCCTCCATCCCGACAGACGCCCAATGCATAACTCCATGTTCATTTCATACAATCATACATCAATACATTAACATTTTAACATATTACGGTTGAACATGCAATACGTGACCTAAGTTATCAATCAATAGACTAAACTAGAAAAATAGTAATATTTTGTCAATTCTGGGGTCAGGTCAGTTGAACCTAATACCTAGGTCGGTTGAACCTGCCCCAAGTTAGTTGAACTTGTGCCAGGTCGGTTGAATCTGCCTTTCTTTGGCAGTTTCACTTTTGAGATCATATTAGTCATACTATTGTTGTCCAAAAATTACGTATGATATATCAAGACGTAAGTCTCGAAGTCTAGTTTCTATAGGAACTGATTTCATCTCATTCTGAGTTGTATTATGAGAGATATTTTCAAAATACCCAAGCACTGCCAATCTGTCCTGAGTCATACTATGATCATTTTGTAAAATACATAATAGATTGTGTACTTACTTTTTTTTCTAAGTTGTCGATATCGTTCAATACATCATTCAATTGAGGTTCAATACAATAGCATGCTCATACATTTGATCATCTAAAGACCATCATAATATCATTTAACTCTAGCATATGAAATCCATAATTTCAAAAGCTAAAACATACTTTAGGGCTTTATATAAACATAATACTTTGTTGTCCTAAGTTGCATCTTCATACTTTCAATTATAAATCATACTATTATCATGCTTGAACAATCATAAAAAATCACATTGGCACAAGGTCAATGTGGGGATCCCTCTACATACCTTTGAGCTCTAATTTCTTTCCTTTTTCTCTTAGAGCTTCTCATTTTCCCTTCCTTCACTCTTCAATCCCTTCCTCTCTTGCTCCTTGCCTTAGAAATCCCTTTTATCTTTATTGATTTGCTACTGTAATTGCATGAACAACACTTCAATTTTAGGATTTGGATCTTGAGGCTGAATTTTTAATGTTTCCAAAGAGAAATGAGAGAGAGAAAGAGGTAAAAATTTTGCATTTAAACTTATATACTTGAGAAAGAGAGAGAGAGTGAGTGAGTTTGGGGGTCCAATAGAATGTTGACACATGTCTAAAACTTCACTTATTCTTTTTCTTTTTATTTTCTATTTTATCTTTATTTGGGCAGATATTATAGAAAATATAAATTCATAACATTTTAGGCTTTGAGACTTCGCCGCCCTAATTATTCAAGAGAAAGTGATATGAATTCGTTTTCGAATTAAAATTCAAAATATTATTAATAAAAAATACGACATCTTCTCTCTTTTTCTTTTGCTTAGCCACTTTTAATCTTGCTTCTTATCTTGCCGGATGTGTTCTTCTATTGGTCCATAACTTCAAATTCAAGATGTATGCGACATTCAGCACAATATATAAGCAAGAAGTCCTTCCACCAATTAAAGTTGGTGTCATCAAAATATGAATCAATTTAAAAACTTATGATGAAGCTAGTATACTCTTGAAGTAATCATATTATAAGGTTCTTTTCGTTCTTGCTGTTCTGAAATTAATTAATTTACTAAAGTATAACAAATTCAAGATGTATAACAAAAGGTTTAAGATGTGAATCAATTCAAAAACTTATTGATGAAGCTAGTATACTTTTGAACTAAGGTTATTTTCGTTCTTGTTGTTCTGAATTAATTAATTTACTAAAGTTTTTGATGAATTATAAAGGGAATTAAGTGTATGAATCTAAACTAATTAATCAGCATAAAAGACAAACATATGATGAGTCTCAATGTAAACGATAAAAAGCAAAACGTATATGATCTCGGGAAACTAATAAAATAATTTAACGTATATGATAAACAAAAAATAGTAAAAAACGTGCCAATTAAGTTAAACAAAAATACATTGACACTTTTTTCATGGTCAATTTAGGACGCAAGGATTTTTGCAAGACAAGGGATCTATCACTAACTTTATTGTCTTATAATATACAGGTCGGTTAACAACAACCACAAATTAATTAATCTCCAGCGTTTTAATATTTGCTTGATATGTACTCTTAAATTTCTTTCCCTGATTTATCCATTTATAAGAAAGTTATAATCTAAATATAAACTTAATTGAAATCCCGATAAAAACTATTAAATAGTCTAGTTGAAGTTGATACCATGTACAAGAAAAAAAAACTAAATTAATTATTTTAATAATAAAATACAGGTACATAGATGTGTAACTAGTCAGAAACCCAAAAAAGTTTCCTAATAATAATTTCAATGTAGGAGTTCGATTATATGTTTTTGTGAGAGTCTAAAAGTCATGCATTTTATCAAAACGTGTGCGATGAATACTTACGAATGATTTTGTGATATTTTTTATCACAAAATAGTCATTAATATATTTTAGGAAAAAAGTTTACGTACTCCACCACAAATTAGTCACAATCATCGGAGATCTGTACTCTTAAAGTTCTTTCCCTTAATTTAACCATTTATAGGAAAGATCTGATCTAAATTTTTCTAATAAAAATCCAGATAAAACCTACAAAATAGTCAACATGATACCATGTACAAGAAAAAACTAAAATAATTAATTTAATAAAAAGGTACACAGATGTGTAACAAATAAAAAACCCAGAAAACTTTCTTAATTCGAATAAATAACTTAAATGTAGGAGTTCGATTATATTTTTTGTGACAGTATAAAAGTTAAGTCATTTTATCACAAATACTACTAAGTTATAAATGTGTGATGAATATTTAAATGATTTTGTGATATTTTTGTCACAAAATAATAATTAATATATTTTAGAAAGAGAACTTATGTACTCCGCCACAAATTGGTAACAAATAAGAATAAAATTGTGATAAAAATATTCACAAAATTCTCTCACAATTGATCTATTTTTTTTGTATTGATGTACAAGAAAAAAATAAATAAATTAATTTAATAATAAAATAAAGGTACTTAGACTAATAAAAAATCCCAAAAAGCTTTCCTAATTCAAATAAATTAATTTAAATGTAGGTTTTCGATTATAGTTTAGATAGATTTATTCAAAAATAAAATAATAACATGACCTTCTCAAACTATGATCCATGCACCAAAATGCACTCGTATGGTTTATGCGATTAATTTTTCTAAAAAAATAAAAGTTGATGACAAAGAAATAGAAAATGTACAATTGTAGTCTCTGTCGAATTCGACCTTCATATTTTCCTTTTGGAATTGAATCTCATAAGCTTATTCGTATGCGCACAAATCAGACATTTCAGCTCATTTAACATATCATATATAATGCGTCTTCATATGCATTTTACAAAATCGGATCACTTAAAATGCTTGTTCCATGTATAAGGATTTTTTATTGTGCCAATTTGAGGTAAAGCTAAATTCACCTTGCATTGGTTACAAGGCCGGGCAAGGAAATTTTATTTGGAAAGCACGTTTATCGATAAATAGATAGATAAAAAAATTAATTTTATGATTCTAATTAACTTTGGGAGTAGATAATATAACATGCATGCAGGAATCAGGATCTTGTTGAACATTAATTTTCGTTGCAACCTTTGGGAGCTTTGCGCTTGGAACACTTTGAAGCTCGAACATATAATTAACTCTATGTAATGCAGGCACCATTCAACTAGACTGGCAAGAACTGGAGGAATGACATATAGCATTCCACATGCAGTGGCTACGTAGTATAATATCGACCTCAATTACATGGATGATATATATATGCTACATTGCTACCCATGCACGTAGGTGAATATGATACAATTTCATATATATATATATATATGTTAACCGATCAGGCCTTTGCCTTAATTTACAACAATAATAACTCTACGTCTGCTCCTTTAATTGGCTTCACATGCATATATGCATGGATCACTCGCCTTAGTTAGTATACTTTCCAAGCTTTGCCACCACCTGCGCTGAACTTTTTTAGCCTTCCAAAAAGCATGACAAGGGCCAGAAAGAGCTTCCCTTCATCACTCCACCACCCGGAGAACGAGTAGGGCTTATCTTGGCAGATCGCATCAGGTTGTAATCTTTGTAATCTCGAGCATGCATAGCCAGTTGACAGCCCAACGTTGCCGTAGGCACTGAAACATATATATAACAATCTTAGTAATCTTAGTGAATGATATGCAGAAAGAGGTGCTTAGTGAAGATAACAAATAGATTTACCTGGTAACTTCAAAGATTATGTTCAGAGTGCTAAAGTTGAGTGGATCTCTGGACAGCTTCCTTCTCTCGGTTATGCAGATTACCATGATGAAGATGAGAACATAGGAAGCCTGAGACAACAATATTGTTTCGAGTACTAGTGCATGTTTCCTCTTCTTTGTTTCCTTCTCGCTGTAATCTGAGCTTGCATCGTCTCCATGAACAGGTGAAAAGGATGTGGAAGAAGGAAAGTACCTGGAAATCGATTTCTGTTTAGCATTTTGTACAATTAAGAGCAGTACTAAATCAATAGAATGGATTTTGCAGAACTCACATCATGGCAATGTATAACACCAACACGGCTGGGGCTATCAGCGAGGGATCGATGGAGTTCTCACCGGCGTGCCTCGTGTTCACTGCCATGAACAGCGAGCTGACAAGTTTCTGGAAAGAGTTCAATCCGCCGAAGACCGCCGAGTGCCAGTTCATGGCGCAAAGCAGCGCGACCTGCGCCGCTATGAACCCCGCGACGGTGAGCGACTGGTGTGAAGTCTTCAACGCTGGGGAGAGGCCCTCGTATCTCATACCTCGGGCATCCTTCAGCATGTGCCTGAACTCTTCAGCCCCCGTGACCTTGCTCAAGGCCCATACCACTATTCTGACGAACAGAGGGAAGAGCGTGTTGCCAGCCAGGATCTGAGGGATCATCAGAAGGAGTATACCTGTGTTCTTGTTGAAGATGGCCATGTTCTCATTCGTAGCGATCAGGCCGCCATTGGCGAAGGACGAGACAGTCGTAGAGAAGGAAAACAGGAAGACACTGATGCCCTTCGTCTTTAATATATCCCTTGCGGTAGGAACGAGAGACGCGTACGTGAACAGCAACAGTGTGCCGGCCACATGCATCAACACTATGTAACCCATGACTACATACCCCAGACATCGAACCGATCTGAGAACCAAATCCTTACTTGAATCGTCAACGGTGGCTACTGGATTCGATCCTGACTCGATGTGGTCTATGGTGCTTGCAGCATCAACAGGATCGAGGTCCATCTCTACGCTGTTCACTCTGCTTACAGCTGAAGGATTAATTGACAGCTTGCTCCCGCCTCGCCTGAGGAGAAGGCCAAGCAAGCTGACGAAAGTTTCCCCTCCGGCGAGCATGAGGAAGGTTAGGACGAGGACCTGGGCGCTGGACAGGCTCTCCATCTCGACAGTGGCGAGGCCAGAGACGGTGAGCGCGGACGTGGACATGAACAGCATGTCGACGTACCTGGGACTGAAGTCGGGGTTGCTGGGCTTGAGCAGCACCATGGCCAGGGACCCGAGGAAGGCGAGAGAGACGAAGTAAGAGAGCTGGATCCAGAACTTGCTGATGCGGATGGCGGAGAACTGGTACATGAAAACTATGAGCTTGCGCGTGTACCTACCAAGGCGAGCGAAGCTGTAGGTCCGAATGAGGACGAGATCTTGGGCGTGTGCCCTCGTCCGGGAGAAGGAGAGAGCCATGCACGTAATGTATAGATAGATCACAGACGCCTTGTTGAACCAGTTGCAGTGCGCAGGAGGAGGAGCTTCTGAAGCTTCTTCTCCTGAAATGGCGACAGGGACAAGCACTATATATATACACACATAAATACACCAACATTTTGCTGGCTCATGTTTGTAGTTTGATTTCTTAAAAAGATAAGGTTAAAAATATAACTTATTTGTATTATATATTTTCTCTTAATCATCCTTTTTAAAATTTCTTAACAACTTGCAACTCAATTTTTTGAAATGAATTAGTTATGTGAATGTTAAGAGCATTCTAAGAATGATGAATTGAGAAAATTTAGATTTTTATCATGCATAGATATAACTTTAATTTATAAGAGATAGATACAGTTAAAAATATCAAGAGCTGGGATTCGTGCCCACCTTTTTTTTATATATTGTTAATTGGAAAAATATTTCTTTTTGGTCATAATATTTTCTTGATTACTAAATAAAAAAAATTAACAAGCAGAAATTTATTTTTTGATGAAGGTGTATCTCTAGAGACACAAATCATGTTCTGAATTTAATTTTTTTTTCGGTTAAAAAAAAGATAAATAAAGAGTACATAACCTCATATGTGAGAAACCATAAGACCCTCTTTTACGACTTTGGAATTTGAATTAACCGCCGACCATATGAAGCTTCATGTTCTTCTTTTTCCCGTAAACTTTGTTCATGGACGGAAAGATCAAAAGAAGGTGGACATAACAAGTGAGGGGCATGTGCTCGTTCGTCCATAAACAATTAAATAACGGTTAAATATGAGAAATATGAACCGACTATACATAAATTAAGTCAGAGCAAGACGTTCGAACTGTTATTAAAGGTGTCGGGAAGGATTGAGATTTACTCTAATTCCACTTTTGATTTGAATATAATAACATAATTATATATAGTTTCTCGTTGCTACTTCGAGTCAATAATTTGTTAGGAACATAAATAAATAAATAAATAAATAAATATATATATATATATATATATATATAAGATGCCGGAATAATTCCTTTTCGAGACCAAAATATAAAAGAGTTTATATCCTCCTAAGTACTCTCTCATATTGGCACGCATTGTAAATATATTAATTTTTTGAATATTTAAAATATATGAGTATGAAGAATTTTCCAATGTAAAAACGCATGATAATTCCATTGACACATTTAAATTTCAGCATTTCCAGTCCAGTTTTCAAATGAGTGAGATAATATTTTTTTTATTGTCACCGTAACTTTTGGGCGTTTAAGCCCATTCGGATCACACGTCTCACTATATTTATTCATTATCGATATAATTTTTAAGACTTTATTCCGATTAATTAGTGTCACCTAGTATCGCATGAAACTTCAAATACAAATATTTTATATGTAAAGAGACTCAAACTTGAAACATTCTTAAATAAGAAATTTTTATTGGGATAACATATTTTTGGTATCCACATGTATGACCACATCATGTTTGAATTATATTTTAAAGTTTAATCATATATATATATATATATATATATATGTTAGTGTCTATTTTAATATTCGTTTTATAGTATAAAGGTGGTAAATACAATAATATAAGTATTTAAAATTATTAGTAACTTTAGCTCATTTAAAAAATAGATTAAAAAATGCCATAGTTAATAGCACTTTTTGAACTAAAATATTTAATATTCAATGAGCTTACACAAAAAGGTTTTACATATTCATTTTTCCTTTGTTTATCGTAAAATTCTTTGATGGCATATCTACACCTTCTTCACACCTATGCCATTTCAAAAAAAAATTCTTTCTTGTTTTATTTTATTATTCGTTCTTTATACCTATCTCTCGACATCCGATTCTCAATACACAACTACTATACCCACTGTTTAACTAATTTGATAGATAGATGAAAGTAGTACAAATTAGTTAGTCTAGAATGGATTAATTAATCAAATAAAATTTAATAATAAATCACCACAAATATTTAAGACAAATTGATGTTTCATTTAAGTTGATTAAATGATAAAAAATGATGTTGATAAACATAGGAGATCGAGGTGTCTGCATGATAATTTATTATGCAATAATAATTCATATGATCTATGTGTATCATAATTTTTTTGAATATTTGAAATGATAAAATCGTTCTCGTTAATCGATCACCGAGTTTGTTGGGTCTAAAAGGATTTCTCTGCGATGGCGAAGCTTTCAAAATGTAGATAACTCTAAAATTTGAATTATTTATATTTTATATCATTTATTATTTTTCTTCAAGAAGAAATTCAGCTGACGTTAGTCGACATAGTACAATTAAGGATATACTTTTATGTTCCTGTGTTATTTTTCTCTTTCACACAATTTGCGCAATAATATCAATTTATATATGAGAAAAAAATCTTCGAGGGGGATACTTTTATAATTTTATTATCTCGCACTTCATTTCATGCGTTGATTTTGTGATTATAATAATAATACATATATATTAGCTAATCATATTCATATGGAACATTTTTTTCCTAATAGATAATATAGTCATTTCTTTTAAAAAATCAAAACTGATTAATTGCATTTAATAATTTTTCATCAGTTACAGTATCAGAAAACCAGGGCAAATTTTTTAATTGGTACTGAAGGGAATTTCTGTAAAAAAAATGTAAGATTATACTTTCCAAGTATTACTTAGTACCATCCAAAGATATATTCAATAGAACTGAAATAATTGATTTAACCAGGGTTGTCAAGATCTCGATCTAGATCTTAAGATCTTACGATTTTACGATCTTGACGGTCTCACCGATCTCGATCTTAATGTGAGGATCTTATGGGTAAGATCTTAATAGGATCTTAATTTATGTCGTATGATCTTATCCGATTCTAACGATCTCAAATAAATAATTTAATCATTTAAAAATAATAATTTTTATAATTTTGATAATAATAATGAATATAAATAGAGTTCAATAGATTTTTTTTACAAATTGATCAAATTATTATCTATTGAAGTCTAATTCAAAATTTGAGTGAAAAAAAGAGTAAAAAATATATATTTTATATTAAAATATATTATTTTATTAATTTGTAGGATCTTACAATTCTCGATCCGATCATACTATTTTCGATCTTATGCCCTTACGATATTACTTAAGATCTCGATCTTGACAACCTTGGATTTAACAACCATGCAGGCATACTTTCATATCCATGTTCTGAGGCGAATCAAACTTTATAGTATGAGATAGTACAAATAAAAAAGTTAATTAAGGACATGCCATAAAAATGATGAATTTGTTGGAATTTACCAAAAAAATCGAGCTAATTGAATTAGGCATCATGATTTATGCCTGTATATATTATTTATTGTTAACGTACTTATTGGAAGTTGGAAGTCTTTGCATTGTTCCTGTATATATTTGCCACTCACCAACTTAACACTTGGCCGTCCATGTTTAACTATTCTTCTTCTGCTTCCTTTATGGACACTTCTTTTTACATCGGAATGCGGAAAAGCACCAATACATGGCTTGGCAATATAATTAACCAACATATGACCTTATTATATGAAGGAAATTAAGAAATATTATGTACATGATTCAAAAAGATTATTGCATGTAGTGCAACGAGAAAATCTTATTTAAAACCTATATGAGAAGTTTATTATTCATGATGTTCAAACATTTAGGTGTCAAAGTCAAATATAAATCAAGTGAACATGTACTATTATGCAATCCTCAGCTAAAATTATTCGTCCAGTTGCATTTCTTTTTGTTGTCACTGTTCATCCTATAATTAGCCGTTCTACCTTGCAATAATAATGTAGCATATTCTCGGTGTTGGCCAAATGGTGGTTATTCCTAATTTTTCCAATCATTGTAGTAAACTAAGTTCTAATGTCATCAGTTGATGAACCATTTGCTCCAAAATCCTGGACAAGTGCTGACATGACTATATGTACATATATGTCTAGCTGAAATTTAGTTCATTTTAATTGTACTCGTATATAAATTTATATCGCCAGTTGGAGATATGGGGGTGTTGATACCTCCCTCAAGTTGGCCTCAGTTGAACTCTACTCTATTTCTCTTTTGCTGCATGCCGACATAATTTCCTATTTATTAAATAGACCTTTAATCTTTGGAATTGGTACATATTGAAAGCTTTGCGTGTCATATATACATATATATAATAATAATAATAGTTAGTCAGATGAAAATCATGAAACGAAATAATTTCCTTCTCTTGATTTTTGGGGGTTGTTGCCTTCTTTTATTTATTCTACAAGTGTCTCTATTATCACTCCTTTAGTATTTTACATAAATATTTTGTCCTTCGATTGTTATATTATTTTGTTTATCAATTCTGTCATTTTTATGATGAACATATAAGAAAGTTGATATTATTAGAATATATTTTTGTTATCTAATTTATTTGCATCGCTTTAAGCATGTATTATTATGAATTTAAAATTAATATCACTCACAAATTCATTGTTACGAAAAAAAAAGAAAGGGTTCATCAATTATGATATTCCTTAGTATATACTAGGTCGCTCGAGGAGATTCATGAGTTCTTGCAAGATACAATGTCAATGTGATAAAAAAAAGATTTTTCATGCTATATTTACTTTAGTAGTAGTAGCTCATTTTTTGACCATCTAGGAAGTGAGGAATTACAGTTTTTTTCTTATAAGTTTGTAAAATAAATTCCTAATAGCATATTCATTTTACTTGTCAAATGGAGATAAAATGTTAAAACAAATTAGAAGTCGGTTTGACTGACTTAGCATTGGCACTCAGTTCCTAAGGCTTACTTAAACAATTATTTTGATTGGAGTCTATCTACGTGGGTTACGTGGATTTTACTTTTAAAATTTTCTTTCTAAGAAATCAACAACAAAAGTTATTCCATTTTCTTAGATGAAAAGGCGATGGAAAATTTAAAGTGAAAAAACTCATAATTATGGATAATGTCAAAATTGGGTCATTGAGTTAAGCTCTCTATTTGTAGATGAACTTTTAGTTGCAGCCCGTGAGCCCCCGTGAGCCCATTGGGTTGGGCACATGCACAAGACGACAAATGTTAGCCACAATGTGCATAACGAGTATTCTTATAATAATCTAAGAAGTACCTAATCAAATTTGGTTAACATACTTGATTAGTAGGAGCGTATTTCGGGTTGAGAAATCAGGAGTTAGTAGCTTCGAATTTGAATTCCAGAGTCACCAATTTGATCAGAGCAATATCGTTCTATTCTTTGCCTCGATTCCGAATTATTTAAGTATTAGTAGCTTTAGATATCGGAATCACAAACGAGTATAAAAAAATACCTATTTATGATAATAAAACGTTAAGAATTATTGTACCAAATGAAAACAAAATGGGAATACACGAGTGCAAAGTACATTTTTTTTTTAAAATGAGATAAACACAAACATACAATTTGATAAAATGGAAGTGTAATCTGACATTTCAACACGGAATGTGTTGAGTTTCAACACGACCAGTGTTGAAGTGGCCGGATGACATTTAATTTTTATTAAATTTGGATAATACTAAATTCGAAATTAGTTAAATGACAAGATTTTAATTATAAAGTTAGATAATAGAAAATTTGAATGAGTTTAGACTTTGAGAAATCTTAAATGTTACCAGATCTACAAGGGATGACCTCTCATTATGTTATTTCTCCATCAAGGTTTTACCATCGTAGCTTCTTTTTCTCTCCCTCTATCATAGTTGTCTCTCTTCTTTCTCTCTCTCCTAAAATTATGCTAAACTCATAGGAGAACGTGAAGAAAATCAGGGATAATGTGAAGGATCAAGAGAACGCAATTGAAGAACAAATAAAACTCTACAAGATTCGGTATGTAAATAAGTGCATCTTTATAGATAAATTTTCATTATTAATAACTTGCATGTTAGGATTCACGCTAGATAATGATGATTTAGATGATGATTAAATTATTTAATCTCTAGATAATTTTCTAGATGAATAATTTAATTCGGGCTAGATTAATTAATTATTTTATCTCATTGATTATATATTTTAATTGTTAAAATGTATTGTTCGTCAATAGAATACAGTCTACGCCGATCGGCAAAAACCCTAAATGCACCGGAATGGTCAAACACATACCACATCCACCCGAGACACGACCTGTGTCTTGACACCATGAAATCCTAAAGCATCGCCTGTTTTGACGGACATGATCCAATGATCAGACACGATTGACGTCTCCTCAATGTACGACACTTGTTCTGGAGTTAAATGAATTGAATAATGGAAGTATATGTATAATGCAGTCATGTCGATATGAGACATTGTCCGCGTCGACCGTCGAAAGAAGATGAATAATAAAACCCTTAGTGTATGATCATGGAAAACGACCAAGGTTGATATGTGACATGGCTCGCGTTACCTAATGTATTTGCTGAAAAGGTTATTTTAAGAAACGGACCACGACGTGACCTGCTCGAAGATCGAACATGGCTTGGAACATGACGCATGTTTTAAGAGGTTTATGTTATGATAATAAACAGATGAAACACGCACCGTGTTAAACCCTGACACGGCCCACGTCGACTATCTAAACTGGGTGATCACTATGTAATGACCAACATTGAACACGAACCATGTCCATGGTCAAAACAACTCGTGTGAGTCATGTTGGATATTCAAATAATATTTTTTAAGTGTATAGTTGAATAGTTCTTCTAATGATTAATTATTAATTATGCGGACAAGATAAATCGTCATCATGCTTCACCTAAATCAAATAATGAGGTTGTCAAGCATTGTTAAAGTTTAATAGCATAGTATTTTTAAAGATAGGATGGGTAGGACAATTGTCACCCAATTTTTGTTAGTTGACTTTTTTTCGCCCTACAATGAAATAATTTTTTAAGTATCCTCATTGGTCATGACTTGTGCACCCTCATCGACCTATTGGCGAGACCTCCGAGACTCATTAGTCAATTCAAAATCATCAAAGCAACCCTCAAAGTCACTAATATGATAAGTCTAAATATTGCATTGTCATGTTGCATAAGATGGTTTAAGATTAATTATGATTGAGTAAAAGATGATGACTGATTGATGAAAGATAAAATTTGATAGAATGATGAAAGTTAAAGCATTGATGAAAGCTGTTGAATCTAGGATTTCGAGATTATTTTGATGATCACGAATTTGTGAGGGAACTTAGTTTGGACTAATGAACTTGTTTGAGTTGATTTCTGAAACACAGAACATTCAGATTCAGAGCATGATAGGTTGACCAAAGTTAAAGAACGAACGACCTATACACATAGAAGACATAACAAAAGAACTCTATGTGTGCGATGGTCGTCCATAGCATATGAAGTGGTCGACCAATGTTGAAGTGAAAGATATAAGAAGTGAAGTCGAAGACTGAACGGTCGACCGAAGATATTGAAAGGACGACCGAAGGATAAGGGCTGAACAAGAGAGGTCGTCCAATGAAGAACAATGGGCGGCCAAAGGTTTCACACATACAACCTAGAGGATGGAGAACGAGCGATCTAAGGAGAAGTGGACGTCCAGTGTAGAGACTTAATCGAAGAGGGTTCTTGACTAAGCAAAAGAGAGGTCGTCCGAAGTTGAAGAGAGGACGATCGAAGATCTAAGGATGAAGACAATGGACGTCCAAGGG
>LTAE01005914.1:0-14090 GCA_001647135.1 Pontederia paniculata | reverse complement strand
CAGAGTATATATTGTAATCCCAAGAGTCTTGGGAAGTAACTTTGGCAGATTAGCTAGTGAGAGCTTGAGTGAAAAAGTCTTAGTTCTCCTTCTACGATTCGAGTGAAGAATCCAGGATAGAAGGAAGTGTGAGTTCTAAGAGAATTTGTAAGAGGTTGTCTCCTTGTCCTCGAGAAATAAAGGAGAAGTTGTAAGGGAGCCTTCGCCTTTGAAGAAGGAGTTTAGTGATCTTCGGAGGTCTCGAGTTCGAGAAGACTGGAGTGGGAACGTAGGCCAAGAGTTCGACCGAACCTCGTCAACAAACTTTAGTGTTTGTTTGCTTGTTTGTTTTCTTGTCCTCTTCTTCTACTACATGTGTATGCTTCCGCTAAAATAACTAACCTAACCTAACTGAAAGTAGAAAAAGTTTTAATACACCAGTTCACCCCCTCCCCCCTCTTGGTGCCATCTAGATCCTACAAAAGCAAGATGATTGATGATGTGTAGTAATTGATATTTGACCATTGGTCATAGTTGACTCCTTCAATAAAGAGAGATTTGCATGGAGTAATTGATATTTGACCCTTGATCATAAGTTACTCCTTATAAAAAGAAAGTATGATGAGCATAGAGTGACTAATGTTTAACTATATGTCATAACTCACTTCTTATACAAAGAAAGAAAATAAAGTTAAAGACGATGAAATAACTAAGTATGTAAAAAATGATGAAAGTTAAGTAAAGAATTAAAGATATGTTAAAAGAATAATTCATATTTCAACTATGTCATTAGTTTATTCCTGTATTTTTTTATCATGTCATATTTATCAATGATTGTCTTACATTACTAGATGTTATAGCTCATAGTGGATGTCTTTCTCTTGTATTGGATCCTGCAGGTGAGTAGTTTAAAATGGCAATGACCAGTTGTCACTGATGCTCATGGTGACTTAAGTTGCATATGACTTAGTGATACTTAGTGGCTCATGTCTTAATTTTTTTATTGAGTTTTATTAGTTACTTTTAAGACAATTATTTTATGTAAATACTTTCGCATATTTTATTTATATTATGAAAGTTAAATTTTAAAGTTTTAAAAGTTTTTTTTTTCGTATTTTATTGATTGATCAAAGAATCAATTATAAAGTCAAGATATGTTCGATGTGTAACGCTCTTAAAAGGGTACTCTGTCACGTGATGGAGTATGAATCTAGGGTGATTACAGAAAGAATTATCGGTCAAAGAGATAGTGAAATTAATAATGATGTACAAACCCTTGGTCGTGAAAAAAGATTAACACGCTTTAGCAAAAAGTTAATGTGTGCCTTTGTTGCCACTTTTAAATCATAATGTTTGTTCTTTGTACATACTTTATTATCAAACTTTTTCTTATTGACGATAAATATTTAATAATTTTAATCTAATTTTATAAGAGCTACAAAAGTTTCCCAAAAAATTATCATATTTTTTTTCTCTTATCTTTTATAGTACTTTTTCTCTCATTATAATGATGCATGCATTTTGTAAAATATTTTAGGGCCAACATTAAGCATGATTTTGAGTCATTCTTGCATGACATGCATCTATTTTAGTCTTTATTTGTTCATAATTATTTTAAGTCTGAAATCTACTCTTATTTGGTGTTTATTTTGTATGAAATCAGATGGAGAGGCTCAGAGAAGGCTTAGATGGAATTAACTCTGCAAGAAGGCTTAGATGGAATTAACTCTGCAAAAGCGCAGTCACGAGAAAAGATACAACATTCATAACTCATCACGGACCGTGATTGGTCATTATGGGCAATGATGAAGGAATATAAGGAGCAATCGAGCCCATCACGAGGCGTTATGCGACATTACGACCTGTCCAGCGAGCAAAAAGATTACCACCCAATGTATTACGGGATGTGATGACACATTTCAGGTCGTAAAGACAGAGGTTACGACTGCAACATCGATATAACGACTCTTACAATGACTCCATTTCAGAACATCCATATCGTCATGGGTCGTTACATTAAGTTACGGGCTGTTACATAGCAAGTCATAAGGCGTAACCATGCATCACGACGTAAGGGTACATCATAAGTTGTAAGAATGGAAAATCACCTTGAAGACATCAGAACTACGCACAATTTACGGGCCATGATGAATCATCACGAGCCTTGAAGACTGAAGATGATATGAAAACCATAGACTTATGGATCGTGATATTCTATCACGAGCCGTAAGAATGTTACGAGATTAGATATTTTTGTGAATTTGATAAGATTTGATAGCCAAAAAGAATTCTATCTAATATGAGACTTTAAGTTTTGATTAGAAAATGTTTCTGAAGACTTGGAAGAGATTTTATGGGGTTTTCATCACAATCGTTGACCAAAAAAATAGATTTGATCAAGATCGGTCGACCGAAGACGAAGCGCGGGCGACCGGCTCAGTTGAAGAGAAGGACTCAAGTCAAGATCGGTCGGCCACAGGAGGTGGCGGACGACCGAAGGTGCTTGACTTGAGGGAAAGACTTCGGACACTTGAAGCTGCGGAAGACCGGAGGTGAGCGGTGGACGACCGAAGCATCTGGCAGCAGTTCAAGTGGGGACTTCACCGAAGGAGCGGTCAATCGAAGTTGGAGCAGCGGGCGACCGTGGAGAGAAGATCATATTCGAAGCCTTGAGCGAATTTCTAATTTTTTGAGGCAAAGCTACATATCTAAAGTTTGATTTCTTTTCTTGAGAACTATTTATTCTTTATTTAGTTATATGAGTTAGGGAGTTTCTAAATCCTAATTTAGATTGAATTGTTTCTTTTGTAACATGAATATTTTTCTTAATATTTTTTTCTTCTCTGTGATGATCATGAATTTTGATTATAGATTGTTTGGTGTAATTGATTTCATTAGTTTGAGCATTTGGAGGAACTATTCATTGAATTTAAGTCATAACAATTCGTGTCACAATATGATTACTCGTTGAGATTTTAGATTGTGTGACTTGTTAAGTTTAACTTGGTTAAGCGGATGACAACATAAGTTTTGCATTGTTAAAGCATCTTGCATTAGGATTTATTTGGGGTGAATTCGTTTGAACGTCCTCAATAAATCTAAACCTAGGATAGGTGATTGCACATGTTTAGGGCATCACATCTTAAGCGAACTTAGGTCATCATTAGAAGCAATATGTGCATAATTTTGGTTCAATCTGATTTAGTGGTGAGATAGAGTCCTGAATCTTTCCACTATATTCAATTTGATCTCATGTGACCTCATCTTTAAAATTTTATCTTTTTTATCTTTTATTTTTTCTGAATTAGAATTGAATTAAGAGCTTTTCTCTATTACCTTTGAAATTAGATAAGACTAGGTTATATTAGTCTTCGTGGCTTCGACATCCTTACTCTTTATCATTATATTATTCGAACGACTAGTGTGTTTGCTAGTATATTTAGAATGCATCATATAATAATTTATTTTTTTTCCGATAAATATATTATACTTATGTAATTATTTTTTATGATTACATTTTTTTCTCTTGTTATAGTGACTATAAAATTTTATATTTTGTATTGTTAAATCTTTAGTGTTCTATAAAGGTTCATGAAAATTAAATTTTTCACAAAATTCATTGACTATTTTAAATGGAATTACTATAAAATATTATGCATATGTGATAAATATCAAGATATAACAATAATTTCTAGGGGGTAATGGATGTAAAGCTCATATTTTAGACTGTAAAATAAGCCATGTGTTCAGCCACTAGATTTAAGATGGACGATATTCTTCTTTGTTCTTGTTTCTTTCTACTTTTGTTCTTCATCCTTTGTTCCCTAGTTACTCTTTCTTTTTCTGTTTTTCTTTCTTTCTTCTATTATTAAAATTTTATTCATGTAATCTTTCTCCATTTTTCTTCTTATTTTTTGGAAAGTAATTTTTCAATACCCAAAAGGTTAGTCATACGGAATGCATAAGATGTGTATGTTCAGATGTACAGCATGAAGCGAAGTGATCGCTTATGAAACTTTTATCCTTTTAATTATATAATAACAATTGAATTATTAAAAGTGTTATAATAATCAATTCTGATTTACGTATCATGAGTACGGTGAAGCCTCTGTGGTGTTGCCTTGATAAGAGACGGTTGTTCTCTTTTGTTGCTAGGTTGTTTTTTTAGTTTCCCTGAGGACTTGAATTAGTGGATCAAAAACCTCACTGCCGGAAAAAAAATAATAGTAATATATGTATAGCATATTAAACTTTTGCTTTCTAGGTAGGAGATGAATAGAGCAATTCGAATCATTCACGTACGCCCTCAAACTTCCATAATGCAGACATTCCCGTAGTCCATCTTCTCCGCCTTGCCGCCGCCACCTCTGTACAGCACGTCGAGGTTGTACAGTATGAGAACCATGGTGACCGACGACAGGAACACGAGGACGGGGCCAAATATCCACAGCAGGAGCGGCAGGGCGGCGTAGAACAGCCTGTTGCCGAGGGTGTTGAGCGCGCTGCCCTTCTCCAGGAGGCCGCAGATGTACTCGGGGGTCACGACCGGCGGCAGCGATGCCGCATCATGGTTAACGCCGGTGGCGGCGACGGCGGGGAGGTTGATGAGAAAGTTGACCTGGTAGATGAACCTGATGGACAGGGAGTAGCAGAGGAAGGCGAAGAGGAAGACGAGGAGGAGGGTCACGTATTTGAGGGAGACCATGAACTCGCCGTGGGCGCCGAAGACGGTGTCGTTGAGGGGCTTCTTGACGCTGTACGTGCTGCTGATGACGGCGGCGAGACCGGAGCTGAGCAGGATGGAGGTGGTGGCCATCAGCGTCGACCCCATGATCGCGTTCCTCATCGTCTGCACCGCCAAGACGTTCTTCTTCTCATTGTCCTGTATATGTTCATGCATGCATGCGTTAATTATTTTTAATGTAGTACGTGATCAATTCGTGTAAGAAAAAAATCTAACGATTAATTTTTGCAAGTAATGTGGTGAGATTTCGAGTTTGATTTTTGGATTTTTTTATTCCCCTCTTGATTAATTTTAATACGATTAATTAATTTATCTTTTGTTATCTTTTTAAAATCTTTCACTTAATTAATGTCAAGTGCCTAAAGTTTAATTATTTATAATAATTTATTAACTTTCTGCCTTTATTCCGTTTTATTTATTTATTTATTTGTTTACAAAAAGTAGAGATTAAAAACTCATATTGGGTCTATGAGGTGAGTTTGGGTTCCATTTATTTTAAAAAAATGTTAAAACTAAATAGATAAGATAAAATAAAGGTAAAATAGTAAAATGAAAATAAATTATAGGTATTTGAGTTAAGTGAGAACGTTGAGGCAAGGTAAATGACTATAAAATGTGGAATGACATAGACGATAATTTAGACTAGGAAAATGATTAATTCGAATATTTTTCTGTACACAGAATACTATATAGAAATTTCATGACGTGTGATCGATAATGCTTTCTTAAGAAAGAATATAATGGAAGATTAACAATGCACACTTTTTCTTGTTTCCAATTTTAGCACATCTATTAAGAGCTCCCTCTGTGCATTCCAAGTAAGATTCCATTGGTCTTGCGTCAGAAAATCAACTTTGGAGGAAAGTAAATTTGCCAATTTCTTTTTTTATAAGAAAAAAAATTGTTTTGAGAAATATGTTAATCGTAAAACTCTTTCTAAGTATTTGGTATAAAAAAAAACATTGAAAATTTCTATGTTTAGATTCACAGAATGCATATGAAAATGCCATTTTGTTATTTTTATTTTTAATTTTATTACTATGCCAACATTTGCTTTCTAAACTAAGATATTTAAAAATTAACTACATTCCAACTAGTTCATTCCGAGACATATACGTATAAACTATGTTATGTTTACATTTTTTCTGAAAATAAATTATATATGCATATCATGTAAAACAAGTGTGACAATGCAACCAGGATGATCTCGCTCGCATGGCGCATGTGACAATGCAACATTGATCTTGGAACTACATTGTGTCAAACAAGAAAAAAGAGAAGAAAAAAGAGAAGAAAACAAGTGAAGTAAAATTGAAAAATATGCATTAGGTGTATATGCACCTTGATCATGGCGAGCACCCACAAGCGTCGTCCGGTGGAGTTGATTCCGATGATGGTGCGGTGGGGTTGCAGTCGGACCATGCGCCACAGCCAGCAATGGTACAAGATGGGGATCAGAAGCCCCAAAGGTACAAGAATCAGATCCAGGTAGCTCTTCCTCCACTCCATTATCATGAAAGGCAAGCAATGTAAAATGCAAACGGACGTGGTGCCACTTCCCCAAAGCGAGTGGCACGCTAATAAACAACATCTTAACGATTGGGCGAAAAGCAATCAATGCCCAATTAATCTCTTTTTTTTTCAAAATCATAAAATGCTAGTATTCATTAAATAATATTCATAATTGATTGTTTTCCCGTTAAATCGGGACTTTAGTTTATCTTACACTAGATACAGATAGTAAGGGTGTCCTTATTGTCACTCCTAAAATCTTACTGTCACTCCTTCTTATCCATTTTTACTCTTCTATATTTTATACTAATAAATAATTTAATTAATTGGGAACAAGGGCGTGGTGCAGTGGCTCACCCTTCGATTTGAACACCAAAAGGTCTCGAGTTCGAATCTCACCAATGGGACTTATGTATCCTTTTATTTTCAATATTTTCTTTCCTTATACCAGGCCATGGACCTCTCTTTGTAACCGAAAAAAAATTTAATTAATTCTTCTTTAAAGTTATCAATTCTCAATAAATTGTAGATTAATACTTTATCCCCTTTAATACCAATCAAATTTTTTTATCAAAAAGTTATTATTATTTATTTATTTCATTGCAACTAATTATTTATTATTATATTATATTATATACATTTTATTAGCCATACATTATAATATCTTTTTTTGTTAATACTGTACTTTTTTTTATGAGTGCGTAATATACATTTTTTATTAATAGTACATTTGAAATAAAGTATAAGATGTAAATATTTATTATTCATACATTATATCTTCTCAATAATTTCTTTTGCATCTTATATTTTCTTTTTCATAAAATATTATACACATGTACTAATCAAAATATATTCACTTACTCCGTTACATATCTAAAATTTGATATCTATACTAAATTTAATGACAAACACTAAATAATAATTTATTTATAACAATTAATCTAAATCACATTAAAAATCATTCATATAAATAATACATTATAATGATAAATACTTAGGTGCAATAAAACAAATAAATAGTAATAAAATGATATTTTTTTTTTCATTTTAGTGCATGGTCTATCCTTAATTGGTCTTTTGTTGTCCTCAATTATCGCCAACAATAATTATAAATCATATTGTTTGTAATTTAATTTGTTGATATTTGAATGATGTTTATACCTCATTTGTAATATGAAACAAATAAATGCTATATTTATATGTTTCTTAAAAAATATTATGCATATATTTCTCCTAAATTCGTATTTAACATATTGGCTCTTAAAACGGAATTATCGATTATCAAAATAGTGATAAAAATTGCTCAAAAGGACCCAACGTAAGTATATGCTTTAACTATTTTGGCCATAGGCTTTCATTTTGAATTACCACTAGATGACAAAATTATTTTGCTTAATTAATTTTTTACGAAAATTTTGAGAAAACTTTCGCTATCGTAATCCATTCTCCTTAGTTAACTTATTTTAAACAAGCTCGCGAAAGTAAATATTACGTAATATGAACGAAAATGTTTCAAATATGTAAATTGAATACGAAATTTTTCTTACTCAAAATTTGGTTGATATAATTAATTAGTTAAGAGTTAGTACTAATTTTAATTTTTGAAATAATTATTTTTTTCATGATTTATTTCTTCGAATTTTCTAAATATAAAACTGAAGTATAGTTTACTAGTTCATTACACTTCGCTTCGTCATACTTAATTAGTAATAAGTTAGATTTAATTAATGAATGTTATATAGAGATAGAGAGATGAGAGGGGGAGTGGAGTCATGAAAGGCAAGCAATGTAAAATGCAAACGGACGTGGTGCCACTTCCCCAAAGGCCAAAGCGAGTGGCACGCTAATTAACAACCCCTTAACGATTGGGCAAAAAGCAATCAATACCCAATTAATCTTTTTTTTTCCAATGCTAGTATACATTAAGTAGTAATCATAATTGATTGTTTTCCCGTTAAATTGGGACTTTAATTTATCTTACACTAGATATATAGTAATGGTCTATCCTTAATTGGTCTTTTGTTGTCCTCAATTATCACCAACAATAATTATAATTTAGATTGTTTGTAATTTAATTTGTTGATATCTGAATGATGTTTATACCTCATTTGTAGTACGAAACAAATAAATGCTATATTTCTATGTTTCTTACAAATTATTATGCATATATTTCTCCTAAGTTCGTATTTAACATATTGGCTCTTAAAACGGAATTATCGATTATCAAAATAGTGATAAAAATTGCTCAAAAGGACCCAACGTAAGTATATGCTTTAACTATTTTGGCCATAGGCTTTCATTTTGAATTACCACTAGATGACAAAATTATTTTGCTTAATTAATTTTTTACGAAAATTTTGAGAAAACTTTCGCTATCGTAATCCATTCTCCTTAGTTAACTTATTTTAAACAAGCTCGCGAAAGTAAATATTACGTAATATGAACGAAAATGTTTCAAATATGTAAATTGAATACGAAATTTTTCTTACTCAAAATTTGGTTGATATAATTAATTAGTTAAGAGTTAGTACTAATTTTAATTTTTGAAATAATTATTTTTTTCATGATTTATTTCTTCGAATTTTCTAAATATAAAACTGAAGTATAGTTTACTAGTTCATTACACTTCGCTTCGTCATACTTAATTAGTAATAAGTTAGATTTAATTAATGAATGTTATATAGAGATAGAGAGATGAGAGGGGGAGTGGAGTCATGAAAGGCAAGCAATGTAAAATGCAAACGGACGTGGTGCCACTTCCCCAAAGGCCAAAGCGAGTGGCACGCTAATTAACAACCCCTTAACGATTGGGCAAAAAGCAATCAATACCCAATTAATCTTTTTTTTTCCAATGCTAGTATACATTAAGTAGTAATCATAATTGATTGTTTTCCCGTTAAATTGGGACTTTAATTTATCTTACACTAGATATATAGTAATGGTCTATCCTTAATTGGTCTTTTGTTGTCCTCAATTATCACCAACAATAATTATAATTTAGATTGTTTGTAATTTAATTTGTTGATATCTGAATGATGTTTATACCTNTAGTGGTCACTAAGACATTAACTTAGAAATATGGTCCTCAAGTTTCAAGTTTGTGGAAAATACATAGGAATCCAATGTCATGGAATTTGTGGACAACAGAGAACCCCAAATAGATGCATGAAATCCAATCTTTCTAGAAACCACACACATTGATCCTACCTACTTATACTTCATTATATGCATGTACCTAAAATCAAGCATTAACGTTCTAAGATATCATCATGAAACCATATAGTTTTTTTTTTTTTGAATGAGTGTTTAAGCGATACAAAAAAAAATACTAGTATAAATTATAGATAATAGATCATGAGAGAGAACGTCATTTGATAGATGATTTTTTTTATTTGTGCTTTAAATACGGTTATAATTGATAAAAAATGTCTAAACTTGATGTTAATATATTACTCGGTGTTTTTACTTGTATGGATATCTAAGTGTGTTCTGGCCCCAAGAGTATGATGACATTATTAACGAATATATATATATATATATATATATATATATATATATTATAAATTGTTGCAAATTTGAAATTAATTAATGCATGGTATTGTTCCCTAGGAAGAAAATACGTAGTGATAGTATCGCCCGTTCCGATACTACCGTTATATACACCCGGTACTATCCTCCCATGGTTGTTATTGTTGGGCATAAGTCCCTCGTTTCTTTCGTGATAGAGCCATGCTTTTCGGCTTGGGTTTTTCTCATTCATTTAATAACATTTAAGTGTAAATATTTTTCTTATAATAATTTTTAAAATTTAATAGACCATACACTATTTAAGTAGAACTCGATATCTGTGATTGCAAAAATGCGCTCTATTTGTGTTATATCGTATCTCATATTTTTTGGATCGTCGAATTCGAGATCTATGATTATAAAAAATAAGTAAGAACTATAAATCTAAAATAAACTATTATTTTTAACCACATGTCGAATATAACGCTCTAAAAAAATATAAAAGACATGATATACAATATTTAAGTAGAACACTCATTTATTATACTTATTTTTTTATTCATTAACGTTTGTACAATGAACAGTTTATAAATACAGAGAATTTTTTTTTCGAACTCTTTAAAAACTACCGCTTATGATAAATTATTTCACTTTTGAAGGCCTTAAGAACCTTTCTACAAAGAAAACTCTTCTCTTTGAGAAAAAAAGGCAGCTCTAGTTTCTTTATTATCGAAATTCAATCAGCTTACTAGGCATGAAAAAAATCCTTATTTCTTCCAAACTTACTAGGTTATGTATTACTTGCTATGTGATTGATTGTTTTGTTTTGTGCTTTATAATATTAATTTGTGTATGTGTAATGCATGTGTTTGGGGGTGCTCATGCATGCGATTGTTTCATGATACCACATTGATACAATGAATCTGGTAATTTTAGGTCACCATCGCCTCTTTTTTTCCATTAAACGAGGATAAATCAAAATGAATATACAATTATAAAGAGTAGACAATTACTACGATTTGCCAGGTTTATTTTATCAGTTATGCAACCCATCGTGAATGTTACGCGAAGAGAAGGGAAGAGAGGTCAATGTGTCAAAAAGGGAACTTAACGCCTCCCAATTGCCTAAACACATCATTCATCTAATAATTATTACTTTAATTGATATATGAATATTAAGTAGAAAAAAAAGAAATATATAGCACAATAACGATACTTTTTTACAAATGAATAGTGTTAATAGTAAATGACGAAAATATGAATTAGATTTTGATGACTATATATTGCTGCTGAAAATTTGAACGATTCAAACTTAAAAATTAATTTTCTTTTTTAATTGTGAGCATATTGAACTTTGAAATAAATAAAAATTATCATTAGTGAAAATAAGTGTTGAAAAATATAACTATAAATATATTGCTCCTCCTATGATAGAACAAGACATCTAAGTTAGTAAAGAGGTTCAAAATTATATAATAATTAGGATAATCGAAATGCAAGCACCTAAAAAACATCTTACATATATCTTATGTTTCTTATTAACATGATAATATATATAATACAGTTATTGGGCAAAGGGATGTGAAGGTAGTGGAGATCGTACAAAGAGCTCTTCATGTGTGGAATCTAACCCAAAAAGGCAACACAAAATGAGCTCAACAAATAAGAGTTATTTTCGCTAACATTCTTCCACTATAACTTTTTTTCATCCAACTCTAAACTATAAATATTATCAATTTTAGTCTCTAAACTTATTGTGATTTATCAATCTAGTCCTTCCGTTAGATTTCAACCAAAATTCTGTTAAGTTAATTTTTAATAATTATGAAATACCATTCTTACCCTTAATTTTTTAATACAATAAAAAATTTATAAAAATAAAAGTAAATAAAGTAAGGATAGAAATATTATTTAATAATATTTTTTAATAATTATTAAATGTTTTGATCAAGTTATTATTTTTTCAATTTTTAAATTTTTTTAGTATTCAAAAGAAAAGGGTAAAATTGTCATTTTGTAATTAATAAAAAATAAATTTTAATAGAATTTTGGATGAAATTAAACAGAAGAACTAGATTGATAAATTTGAATAAGTTCGGAGACTAAAATTAATAAATTTATAATTTAAGTTTATATGTGAAAAAAGTTATAGTTGAAAAGGTGTTAGCGGAAATAACCCCGCATGCAAGAAGATGCATGGAAAGAGAGAAGGTAGCCATGGCCACCAAACACCGTAATATATATACTTTATTGGACGTGTTCCTATCTTCTAACTAGATTTGACAAGTTAATTACAATTAAATTGAATAGCTATTTCATCTGAATACCTCTTAAATTATATTTTTTATATTTATTTTTAAACTATAAATTTTAATCTCTAAACTTATTTCAAAAGTTTTCCGTTAAAATTTAAGCCCCAAATTCATAAATTTGGGGCATTGAAGTATTTCAATAAAAAAATTGTGATTTTCATATTTTCTCTTTCACTGGATTTTGATACTCAGACAGACTTTACTTGCAAGCCCATCCAAGTAAACATTCAAACTAAGATCTAGTGATCAGATCTGATCTTGTAACCAAATTGTCACCGTTATACAAGATAAGTGCATATGTACTATGCCCAATCTAGATCCGGGCTCTAATTTACAGTTGCATACATGCACTAGATTTATTTTTTTTTATTTTTTTTCAATTATCACTTCACTCCGGAACACATATCTGATTATACAAGTTTATTTTTTTATACACAAGAAATCTAGTTTTAAGCTCTGTTTGACATGTACTAGCGGTTAATAACAAATAACTATTATCGACTAAAAATTAGCGATTAATGGTAACGAGTTAATTATTAAATTTAATAAAAATGTTTAACAAACAAATCAATAAATGTAAAATCACCTCACTTCGGATCACATATTTGACTATATGAATTTATTTTTTGGATACGAGAAGTCTAGTTTTAGGCTTTATTTAACATGTACTAGCATTTAATAGCAAATAGTGATTAGTGATTAGATATTAGCGATTAGCGATAGTGAGTTAATTATTAAGTTTAATAAAAGTGTTTGACAAATGCAGCGTTTGAACAAATCAATAAATGTAAAATGACTTAAAAATGTACAAACAATTATTTAATGAATTGCATTAATATATATGTCATAAATTTAATAACACATTTTTATTTTAAATATTTTAATATTAATAAATAATAATAAAATAAATAGCTGACTAAATAATTTATAAGTTAATAAAATAATAAAGTGATAATATTAAAATAGTTTGAAGGTATATCTGAAAATAATTTTTTATAAACTTATCGCTATTCTAGATGTTGGTATCTCAAGCGTCTCAAAACACTGAATTTCAATCGTTTATCGTTATCATTATTTATACTTATCAAACACCTTAAATAACGTATTGACTTGGTCAATACGCTAAACGACGTTATTTTAGAAGTGTGCCAACCAGACTAAGTTTGAGCACTCTTTTTGTTATATATGCCATTCTTTTTTCGGGATATAAGGAGGAGCCAAATTCATAATTTATCCCATATCCCCTTAGTTTGCTAAGGAAATAAATAAATAAACATCTAACAACGCGGTTGATCCTCAAATCTAAGTTTTAGGGTTGTGCAGTGCCCGGAATGACAGACTCCCAGATGGCCTAACTTATTTGTGCATGTATCAACAGTGGCGTATATTCATGATGCATCCCACTGTCCAAAGGCCTACTCAGTCACCTGCCTACCTACATATAATAAATAGTATCGACCCAGACTTGGTGTATGTGAGACCCATGCAGATTGTCAGCCTCAAAGTCACAACTATCAACATTGTCTTGAATAATTCGTTCCCTAAATCCATATGACATATGAATTGAGAAAAAAAAGAACATTAATAAACTAACTTAACTATCATGATATTTGTTTTGGACTTTCGCATTCGTTTTATTGAACATGCATCCCCGGGGTTCATAATTCAAATGATTAATTTAATTATGATTATGATTTTAAGATTAATTTTATAATGTCCAAAATGATGTTGTAGGAATTATAACAAATATAATTCGACTAAAATAGAGGTTTTACGGAATACCTCTTGCAGCGGAAACGAAGGTCGTCGGAGCCGAAAGTAATTCTTCCACGAACACCAGCAGCACGTCGACCTGTCCTCGTCGTCGGAAACTAAGTCACGTGGACTTAGAACTCAAAGCCACAACTTAAAATGCCTTTGGACAAAGTAGAGCTTAATTCTCCTTTTTGAGCACACACCAATGGCTTCTCCTACTACTCCTTTTATAGTGCAACATGCAAGTGAAAAAGGAGAGGAGTAGTCACCATGTAAGTGGG
>LTAE01005913.1:3589-26992 GCA_001647135.1 Pontederia paniculata | reverse complement strand
TGTTGATTGGACTTGTTTAAGCGGTCAACAGTTTAAGAACTGCAATGTTAAAGCATCTTAAGTTTAGATTGATTTAGGGTGGATTAGTTTGAATGCCAAGGTTAATTTGAATTTGAGATAGTTGATTGTGTCTGTTTAGAGGATCACATCTTTAGGCAATTCTTAGACCATCATTAGAACAATTCTTATTCAATCTGATTTAGTGGTGAGATAGATTCCTAAATCTTCCAATTTTAATCTAATTTGATCTCATCTGACCTCATCTCTGGGATTTTATCTTTTCTTATCTTTCTTTTTCTGAATAAAACTCAAGTTGATCTTTTCTCTATCACTTTTGGAATTAGATAAGGCTATGTTACATTAGTCCTCGTGGGTACGACATCCTTACTTTTTTCACTTTATTACTTGAACAATAGTGCGCTTGCTAGTGCATTTAGATCTGCAAAAGTGAATAGAGTACACTAGCAAGTGCACTAGTCGTACAAGTAATAAAGTGAAAAGTGTAAGTATGTCGAACCCATGATGACTAATGTAACATATCCTTATCTAATTCCAAAAGTGATATAAAAAAGATCAATTTCAGTTTTACTCAAAAAAAGAAAGATAAGAAAAGATAAAATCCCAGAGATGAGGTCAGAGGAGATCAAATTAGATTAAAATTGGAAGATTTAGGACTCTATTTCACCACTAAATCAGATTGAATCAGAATTGTTTTAATGATGGACTAAGAATTGCCTAAAGATGTGATCCTCTAAACAGACGCAATCAACTATCTCAAATTCAAATTAAACTGGGACGTTCAAACAAATACACACTAAATAAATATGAACTTAAGATGTTTTAACGTTGCAGTTCTTAAATTGTTGACCGCTTAAACAAGTCCAATCAATAGGCCACACAATCCAGAATCTCCCGCGAGTAATCAAGTTCTGATATGCAATACTAGGACTTAGAATTCAAAGATCAATTCTCTCTACAGATCAAACCATGAATTCTATTACACTAAACAGTCAATAAGAGAATTTCATGATCATCTCAGAGAAAGAACAACATTAAAAATAACATGCATATTCAAAAGAAACAAATCACTAAGATTCAATCTCAAATAGGGTTCAGAAACTCCCTAACACATATAACTAAACATGATAAAAGTTCTTCCGACAGAAAATAAGAAATTAAACTATAGATCTCTACAGAAGATCTTCAACTTTTTGCTCTAACTTTCACCTTCAAAAAGTAAGAATTTCGCTCAATGAGTGTGGATAGATCTCTCTGGCTTCTTCTCTTCAATTTTGTCTCTATTCTCTGTGTAATATAATATGAACATCTCTTCTGAATCTCCATCTTCTGGTTCTCCACATGTGTGTTTATATCCCCCAAGGTGTTTCTAGAGTTTCCATAGAGTTTGAGAAAGTTTGGAAACCTTTCCATTCAAAGATAAGAAAATCTCTAGTTGAATTTGTAACAATCTTTGTGGCTGAGAATTCNTGTTTATATCCCCCAAGGTGTTTCTAGAGTTTCCATAGAGTTTGAGAAAGTTTGGAAACCTTTCCATTCAAAGATAAGAAAATCTCTAGTTGAATTTGTAACAATCTTTGTGGCTGAGAATTCCTTTAAAACTCCTTCAAATATTGTAAATAATGTTTTCTTTTTATCCCCAAAGAGTTTGGATAAGTTTAGAAACTTTTCCCATCGAAATTCATTCAAAAGATTCGAGTTTGAACGAAAATGGACGAAACTGCGCATGTTGTATGGACTATAACATTTAATGGGTTGTAATAGGGGCTGTCATGGTGCGTGATAAAATATTGTGGCTCGTGAAATATCATATCACGACCGGTGATGAACAATAACGGCTCGTAACTCGGGATATTTGATGCTGGAACTTGTATTTTTTATGACTTACAACCCGTAACGTCATTTAACGGCCCGTAAGAAACTAGATTTTTGAGTTCAGAGCTTCGGTGAAGGTCGTAATGGTGTAACACCCTGTGACTGCTTGATTGTTCCTTCTGTCGCTTCATCACGACCCGTAATGGGTCATCACGGCCCATGATGAGTGCTGAATGTTGTAATCTCCTCCATAAATGTGCACTTTTGTTTGTTGATTCCAATCCTTAGCCTCTTCAGTTGATTTCCTACAAAATAGTCACCAACAAGAGTAGAATCATGACTCGAAACAATATGATAAAATAAAGATTAAAATAGATGCATGCCATGCAAGAATGACTCAAAATCATGCCTAATGCATACCTTAAAATATGTTATAAAATGCATGCATCAAATACCCCCAAGCTTAAGATCCTAAGGAAGACTCCATAAATTCCATCATAATCAATATCTTGTTGGTCAATACTTTTCTCCTACCACCATCTTACATGTGCATCACAAGAGCCTCTCACCTTTACCTGAGTCAGGCTATACAAAATTTTTGAATCTTAAACATATTTAAATAGTCTCAATCTCAGCCTTATGCAAAAGAAAATATAGTCTATCAAGTAAGAGTATTAGTATTGGATATGGAAGTATCAAGTAGGCTTATACTTTTTTCTTAGTAATTAATTTTTTATGCAAGTTCTCATCTTCAAACAGGGTTTCATAGGGAAGTCCATCTAATGAGCTTTCAACCGATGGATCCCAGACCAGTTGGCCTTAGGTCACTAGGATTAAAGAGTCCCCCACGGGTGTACTTGTTTGAACTATCCCAAGTTCTGTGTAAAGAGTTGAACTAGAGAGAAATCAAGTTGATATTTAAATAATTCTTCATATTGCACATGATGGTCCGTGTAGAGGGCTTTCATCTAATGACTCTCAAGCCATATGACCTTGGGGCAATAGGTGTTAGGGAACCCCTCGAGCTTACTTGCCCAAACTCACCAAGGTTCCAAAGAATACTTAGAGCATCAAATTGCTCTCAACTTTTTCGGATATTCAATTTTTAAATAATGCAATTTTTTTCAAATATATATTTTTTAACTAATTTTTAACTTTCGATAAGCCCACAAGAAACTTATATGTTCAATAAAAAGGCTATCACTCTCAAGGCTGAAGAAATTAAAGTAAAAAAATGCTGAGCAGGACTATCGTCTAAGAACTCATAGGTTCTAAGTAACAAGACTCAAGTTCCAGTATTCAGGTCTCAAGTGATAAACAATAAACTACGTAGCAATTGAATTTCATAGATCTACAAGATGCCATTGAGTTTCAAAAGAAAGACAATTAGATGTTAGCAAGGGATAGTAAGATGTAAAATGATATTTTTTGAATTTTTTTTCAAAAAAAATTTAATTTTTTTGGGATTTTCAATAATATGATAAAAATAAAAGAAAATATAAAAAATACAAAACCTAAGCAAATATGATGCATGAGAATGTAACTACCCCCAAGCTTAAATCGAACAATATCCTCAGTGTTTAGGCCTAACCAAAGGGAGGTAAACAAAATGCATGAAAAGAAAGTAAAAATGACTCAAGAAAATAGAAAATAATAGACACAACCTGATTTACTCCTGTGGCAGCGATGGCTGTGGGCACTGGTAGGATAGCAGTGCTTCGAAATGTCCCTGGTCTACATGATAATCGTGCATGCATCTGACCATATTCTCCATCCTCTCTAGATGATCATGTATGCATCTATATGTCTCTTGGGTTCAACTTTGGATATCATGGCCCATGACAAGATGTCATGGCCCGTGAAAGAGAAGGTTTTAAGGTTCAAAATATGACAGGCAATCGGATGCCTAATTGACTTGACTAGGATTATGATGAGGAATGCCACTTGTTGCTGGAGATGCGTTGTGGCTAGAAGTTTTTGCAATGTTCTCCTGGCGATGAATCTAATAGTTCTCCTTTATGTTCAAAATTGTGACTACTTTCACCTAGGACCTGGTCAATACAAAGATTGAAGAAATTATGTGAGTATCTAAAATAATTGACATAACTAAAACTTAATGTAAATAATAAGAAAAGTTAGAGAATTGGATTGCCTCCCAACAAGCACCCTTATTTAACGTCGTAGACTTGACGCCTCCAATTGATGTTTAATTCTGAAAATGAGGGGAATCGCGAGTAATGATGCAACAATTGTTTCCAAGTTTTGGTAACCTTCTAGTGATCTTTGTTTTGCCCTTGTTTTGTGTTTTCAAATTCTTCTCTAGCTGATTTGAAGATGGACTCTTTGGTCGCCATTGTTTGGATGAACTTGGTGCATCTGACTTTGATGGTGTTGGTGATGATAAAGCAGATGAGTCGCTCTCTCCTCATGTGATGGTGGAAGAATAAGAGCTGAAGCTGTAATGATTGGAATTTTCAAAGGTGGGCTCCTCCTTCGGACTTTTTCATCCTTAATGATATATTCACTTATCTCCTTTACCCTCCATTGAGCAGTCCATGTTCTCTGATGATATTGTCTCCTAGGTCTCCACTTTCTTTGATAAAAGTTTTGTTGGTGACATCCACATATGATCGTTGGTGGTCCCTCAACAGCTTTTTGTGATGCAGCAATTAGAGAAGACAAATGCGCAACATGCTTCTCTAATGCCTGAAATTTTACCTCCATTGTTTTGATTTTGAGTTGAAATTCTGCTGGCTGGGGAGGAGAAAAATCATGAACTACTTTTCTGTGATCTTGTAGTTGAGTCAATTTGGCCTCCAAGTTGTTGATCAGCTGGTCTTGCTGGGTAAATTTATGTTGAATTGTTGATACAACTTGACCAGGCATGTCCTCCAACTTAACCCTTGACTCTATTGATGATTTGAGGACACCACCTATCTCTGTATTGTGTCCTTTGATTTCTGAAATATGATTCTCCATGCTTTTGATATACTCTTCTTGCATAGAGACTTTCTGCGCCAGCATGCCCACCATATGTGCCAGCATGGCGAGTGGATCATTTGAAATGTCCTCCTCTTCAGGTTGACGTGATTGCAGGTTGGTGCTTTGTCCAAGCAAATTAGTTCCAACTTGAATGATTTGAGATATGTCTTCTAGTTGATGGCTCGATGATGCTTCACACTTTTCAAGTTTCACTTCTCCATGGACTTCATCTTGTTTCAAAATTTTGTTCTTGCCCTCAGTTTGTGCCTTTGATTTTCCTTGCTTCTTCGCCATTGAGGGTGCTCAATTGATCGAGTGGTGTATGAATATATCTTCTGAAAATTAACACAACACTAAAAGAAACGTGAAAGGATATGCAGTAATGATTCTCATGTGATAGAAAGTAGGAAAACAAAAAGAAATCTCTAATAACTAACGAAATAGAAAACTAAATTAACAATTAATCCCCAGCAACGACGCAAAAAACTTGATGCAGATATAAATACACTAGCAAACGCACTAGTCGTTCAAGTAATAAAGTGAAAAGAGTAAGGATGTCGAACCCACGAGGACTAATGTAACCTAGCCTTATCTAATTCCAAAAGTGATAGAGAAAAGATCAATTTCAGTTTTATTCAGAAAAATAAAGATAAGAAAAGATAAAATCTCAGAGATGAGGTCTGATGAGATCAAATTAGATTAAAATTGGAAGATTTAGGACTCTATCTCACCATTAAATCAGATTGAATCAGAATTGTTCTAACGATGAACTAAGAATTGTCTAAAGATGTGATCCTCTAAACAAACGCAATCAACTATCTCAAATTCAAATTAACGGGACATTTAAACGAATCCACCCCAAATCAATCTAAGCCTAAGATGCTTTAACGTTGCAGTTCTTAAACTGTTGACCGCTTAAACAAATCCAATCAATAACCCACACAATCCAGAATCTCCCGCGAGTAATCAGGTTGTGATATGCAATGCTAGGACTTAGAATTCAAAGATTAATTCTCTCTACAGATCAAACCATGAATTCTATTACACTAAACAATCAATAAGAGAATTTCATGATCATCTCAAAGAAAGAACATCATTAAAAACAGCATGCATATTCAAAAGAAACAAATAACTAAGATTCAATCTCAAATAGGGTTCAGAAACTCCCTAACACATAAACATGATAAAAGTTCTTCCAATAGAAAATAAAAAATCAAACTATAGATCTCTACAAAAGATCTTCAACTCTTTGCTCTAACTTTCGCCTCTGAAAAGTCAGAATTTCGCTCAAGGGGTGTGGATAGATCTCTCTGGCTTCTTCTCTTCAATTTTTTCTCTATTCTCTGTGTAATATAATATGAATATCTCTTGTAAATCTCCATCTTCTGGTTCTCCATGTGTATTTATAGCCCCTAAGGTGTTTCTAGGGTTTCCATAGAGTTTGAGAAAGTTTGGAAACCTTTCCATCAAAAGATAAGGAAATCTCTAGTTGAATTTGTAACAATCTTTGTGGCTAAGAATTCTTCCTTAAAACCTCCTTCAAATATTATAATAATATTTTTTTTATCCGCAAAGAGTTTGGATAAGTTTAGAAACTTTTCCCATCAAAATTTATCGAAAATATTCGAGTTTGAGCAAAAACGGACGAAATTGCGCATGCTGTCATGGGTTGTAACAGATTTAATGGGTTGTAACAGGGGTTGTCACGATCCGTGATAAAATATTGTGGCCCGTGAAATGTCATATCACGGCCGGTGATGAATAGTAACGGCCCGTAACTTGAGATATTTGACACTGGAATTTGTAATATTCATGACTTACGACTTGTAACGTCATATAACGGCCCGTAACAAACTAGATTTTTGAGTTCGGGGCTTCGGTGAAGGTCGTAATGGTGTGTAACGGCCTATGATGGCTTGATCACTCTGTCGCTTCATGACGACCCCTAATGGGTCATCACGGCCCGTGATGAGTGCTGAATGTTGTAATCTCCTTCATAAATGTGCTCTTTTATTCGGTGATACCAACCCTTAGCCTCTTTAGTTGATTTCCTATAAAATAGTCACCAACAGGAGTAGAATCATGACTCGAAACAATATGAAAAAATAAATAATAAAATAGATGCATGCCATGCAAGAATGACTCAAAATCATGCCTAATGTAGACCCTAAAATATGTTATAAAATGCATGCATCAAGAACATTGTTTGTCAAACATAACTGGATCGTGGACATGACTTTCTCATCAAGTCCCTCCCAAACGGACGTCTCCATGCAATTCACCCCGAGGGGCGGGGATCCCCTCGGGGATTCCCCGGCCGGGGCCCCGACCTCGGGGTTTTTTCTCCCTGCGGGGTCGGGGTCAGTTGAAAATTTTGCCCCAGAGTTTTTCGAGGTCGGGGTTGGGGATCAATGTCCCCGCCCCGCGGGGATCCCTGCCCCGAATAATATATATTATATTTACTTTTTTGTCAATGTATATCTTATTTCACAACTTAATATTTATTTATGTATTGATCCATGTAGTTATAGAATGCACTATATTAAATTATCATAGCTCAAATTAAAAATTACAATTAATTTTAAAGAGCATCATTTTATTGATACAATATTTAGCAAAAAAAAAGGATCGGGGATTCGGATCCCCGCGGGGAATTCGGGGACCCGTCGGGGACGGGGACCGGGAATCAATTTGTCCCCGTCCCGCTCGGGTGTCACCCTTAGTTCTGAACTAAGATAGCAAGCATCCGAACTTGGCATAGACTGAAATTTGTGTTGTCATCAAACTTCTCGATGTCAAACTTCATTGTAGTCATTATCGAAAAATTGATTGCAAAAAACTTAGTGCTCTGATACCAATTTATTAGAAATATAGGATGAGAAATCAACCGAGAATCAAAATAATGAATTAAAACGAGAAAAAAATATTGACACAGATTTTTAACGTGGTAAGACCCTCTTGATCAATTTGAACAAGAGGAAAACATCCACGGGCAAAGGAGACCGCCATCAAAGAGTTTTCACTGTGGAGAAGAAAAAAAATACATCATAAAATCCTAATCTTTATTTATAACGGTCCAAGCACTCCACTACCGTCACAAATTTCTTTTTTCTCTTTTTTCTTTCAAAATCTTGATTACATTGTATTATAATTCAAGGTACAACAACACCCCTAGGAGTTTTTCACCAAGAACTATGTACCAAACCGTTTTATTGTATACCTACATATTGGAATGAACATCAGAAGTTATTGTAACGTCCAACCCATGACATCTTGTGGTTGACCTTATCTCCTTGGCTACTACACATTCAAAGAACAAATGGTTAATGTCTTTAGCTGCATTGTTACACAATGCACAGTTGACACCAGCTCTTGGTTGTCACCTCATCCTATAAACTTTAGTGAGGAGGTTTCCTTGTCTAAATAGCCACACGATGATTTTTTATCCTCAAAGGAGCACCCGACATACATATGAGTGTGCAATTTTTTATCAAGTCGCATCTTGTGAGTCCCCAAACCCATTTAGCATCACATACAACCCCTTTGAGAAGAATTGACCTGAATTCCAACACCAAGCATCCTGTCGGTTGGCATCAATATGGCACATCTCTAATTACTTTAGCTGACATATGTGACAAAAAAGATGGTAGCCACACCCCTGAGAGGCCACCTGAACTTGACCAGAAATCAACCACTTTTGCTTCTCTCTTAGCTGCAATAGCATAGAGACTTGGGAATAAATTTCAAATGGATTCAAAAGCCACACCATGAGTCATCCCAAAAATGAAAATATTGAACATCACTAAGCGAATAGATCAGAAAGGTCTGATTTTTCAGGAAACAGATGTCACTCCCATCCAAAAGGTGGAACATCCTCTCTTTATCGTTAATCTTGAATCCCAAGATAAATCCCTCCCATGTGGCATGCGAAGATGATGTTCGACCATTGATCCATTGTGGCACTCATGCTCTGACATGCCCCTGAACCCTTAGACCTGACTTAGAAACGTGGTGACATACATCATTCCAAGCAACTAAATGAGTGATCCTCCTTGCACTACCTGAGTTCCTCCAGAAAAAATTCCTTCGAAGAGAATTAATTCGTATCTCAACAGATCATAGGAGTGGTAGTTCACTCATATAATAAACAAGGATGGCTGAAAAAAAAAACTAAGCGCAAAAGAATAAGGACAAAAAATAGATAAAAGTTTAGAATAAATATTTTAAGTTATAAATATGTTACATTTCACATACAAAAAAGGGATTATTAATATGAGTAATTTTAATAAAGTTTAAACTAATTTTTTAAATTTTAAAAATAGCATAGCATCTCAAACTTCCAACTCTCATTATAACTATCCCATCCAATTTTTATTTAAAACTTTCAAATTTTTATAAGTTAAAGTTATAATATATTTAAGATATAAAAGTTAAGAAAATATGCATTAAAAACTAAAGTTAAATATTAAATGAATGCCTTATAAATATGCTAATCTAGAATTACAATCTTAAATGCTATTGATAAATAAATAAAAAGAAATAATAAAATATAAAATAAAGTAGAAATAATAGTTTAACTAAAAAAATAAAAGAACAAATACTATTAAATTAAAGTAATAACACAATAAAAAGTATAATAATATAAAATATAAAATAGTAAGATAACAACTGTAAACTAAAAGAAAATAAGAATGAATGAGATATTAAGAGGAACACTTTCAAAATTAATAAGGCAAGAAATGCCATACTACACATTTATAATAAAATATATAATTAAAAAACAGATAAATATTTTTTATTATCAACAAAGTGATGAGAGAGAACTATAGAATGTGGGGGTACACGGATAAAAATATGTGGTTTTTATAATAAAATTTTATTGATTTATGTTTAACAATATTAGAGATAAATTTCTGATATATATTTTTTTGAAAAGGTTACGATAAATGAAAAATGGCTAAAAAAGAAAATAAAAAATAAAAAAATGGAAATATCAGATTAAATATTAACTAAAGAATATTTCATTTTTTAATATAAAACTATACCTTAAGTTATAATTGTTTAATAAAAAATGCAAATGAATATATAATATCAGAATGAAGATAGTAAATAAAAATAATAGAAATAAAATATATTAAAAATAATGATAAAAATTATACATTGAAATAAAATGTATTCTTTTAAATATATTAAATAATATATTTAATTAAACTTAAATAACCATGTAAAAAATAAATGTATTTATTAATAAACTTTTATTTAAAAAAATATTTATATTACATCCCAAACTTCAATCAAACTACATAAATTCACTTCCATAGATTTCATTTATATCTATTCAAATAATGAAAAAACTCTTATAAATATAAATTATCACAAAATTTTCATTTATAATCAATTACATTTCAAATTTTAAATTATACCAAACCAAACTACACTTATATATACCTCACGATACTCGAAAACACATTATTGACGATACATGAAAATCGTTGATATATTTTTTGAGGGTTTCGTTCGTATATATGTTCAAATATGCCCCTAAAAATGGTCCCAATACCAAATGTAAAAGTTAATTAATGTGCAAAATATGAGAAATAATTTCTGCTATATTCTCTTACTTAATTATCCTCCTAAAAAATTTCTAACCTCTCACATGACACGTAAAAGTTTTATCAACTTTTTAAGATTATTAAATAAGTGAGTTTCAGAAAAAAAAATTTAGAAGGATGAATTAGAAAGATCTATCATTTTCCATTATCTTATTATGTTAAAAATTATAAAAAATAAAAAAAAAAAGTGCCTTGTCCTTTTGCTTGTACCAAATCATTGTAATATTGCAAAAAGTTAAGTACCTACTGTTGTCCTTTCACTTGTTTCGGCTGGAATTCAATATTTCAGTTTGCAATAAGCCAAGTGAAAATATTGCATATCAATAGTACTACTAATAATAATTGACATCTCTTGGTAAAATGACACATCATGTCAAGTTCAGAAACCAAATCCTTGAAGAATCTGTTTCTCTTCACTTTTTAATGTATGTGTGACTTGGTATGAAAAGATTAGCTCAAGTCTATCATTGATGAAAATTGCAAAACTAAACTATAAAATATTTCTTCAGGCCTTTCCTATGTTTTCTTCTCTTCTTCCTTTTTTCGTGGCCACAGATGAATGTTTTTTTTTTCTTATATTCCTTTCCAATCACAAGTTGGTGTAATTTGACAAACATGTGGTATACTAATGTGAATTCTAAACACAAAAGGATGCTAAAATTTTTGTTACACAAAATGGTTAAATATTATCCTTTTCTTTTTAGAGGTGCTTGTAATTATCTACAATCCTTTGACGGTGGTTCTTGCCTAATTCAACACGCCAATTAGCCCAACACAGTTTACACTTAGAATTCGGTAAAGCCTTGACCAAGTTCTCTTGGCTGATTGTAATCTTGCACTGTGCCAAACTTTGACAAACATAGAGGAATGACTTACCAAAACCCATTCTGATACCTTTATCCACATCATTTTGACATTTATCCTCGTGATGACACACAACTTGCCACTGTTAACAGTGACAACACTTGTTTTGTTCTCAATAAGAAACAACATGCATGCTGCAAATCCATGGATGCATAGTCTTAGTGAAGTGGTATCTGTAGTGGAACTCGGACCTGCTGAAGTGTCTGTCCAACTCCAAAGATATATACCACAACTACTTCCAAGTCAGAAAATAGTTCTTAATCATATCTTCTCAACATCTTGCAGAATATTAATTAATTGTACTAGTTAAGTATAATTGTATATTCCTGTAAATAACTAAGGTCATATTATAAAAATTAACTATGTCACCAGTACTGTGGTCTTAATCCAGTGGAAAAATATACAAAATTAGTGGAAACTAGGTTGGGGTCAAAAGTATGTAGAATAATAAACTACTAGGACATGACCTGCGATGAACTCTAAGTCCACTTTACAGCTACAAAAATTTCATCAATCCATTGGACATTTTATATATGCATGTCAACCATCTCCCAAAGTCTGCAGCAGTCCACAAATGTGAGTGTGTGTGCGTGTGTGTGAGAGAGAGAGAGAGAGAGAGAGAGAGAGAGAGAGAGAGAGAGNGTTTGAAGGAGAAAAGTGCCTTAAGATTTTTTGTTAGTAAGAATTAAATCTGTATTGTCCAAAACAAATTAATGGTTGAGGTCTTTCTATTATCTGAGTAACAGATCATCCGTTCAATTCAAATCGGATGGCTAAAAGACGTTCAACATCCCTACTAAAACTTAGTGCTCAACAGACCCGTTAATTATATGTATGGAGAGAGAGAGAGAGAGAGAGAGAGAGAGAGAGAGAGAGAGAGAGAGAGAGAGAGAGAGTAAAAAAGGCAGGCTGATGTGATCAAGCTGACAATTGACCAAAAAAATGAGTGTAGAAAGGAGGAGGCTTCCAAATCCAAAGGCTGCTGCCTCTTGCCGATAGCTGGTCACACCATTGCATCATGCAATCAAATGGTCCTCCCTCTTGTTAGGTGGGGAAGCACCACCTTCTCTCTCCTCTTGCTCTTTCTCTCTCCATCCATCCACACACCATGCACACTTCATGGCCGCCACCTTACAACTAAAATTAAGGACCAAACTTGATATGCTCTGCCCCTATATATACCTCATATTACCCATACCATAACATCATAAGATAACATTACAGTAACACAATGATGAGTACTACTAGTAGTGCAATTAGATGCATGGCAATGCCCTGCTCCATAGTTTTGGCTCTGATACTTCATGCAATCCTCTTCGCCACTTTTGCGCCCACGTCGGTCCATGCAAGAGCTCTACTGCCGGAGAAGGAGAGCGCCCTGAACGAGAGCAAGCTCTTCGGCCTCAAGTTCAACGGTGGCAGTGGCGGAGGCGGGGGCAGGGGGGTGAGCGTGAGCCACAACAGCTCCGGCACTGACATCTCCTTCGGCGGAGGGGTAGGGGGAGGTGTCAGCACGACCCGCGACGGAGGGTCCAGCGCTGGCGGAGGTGTCGGCGTAGGCGTCGGCATCCACATAGGGAAGGGTGGGGTGAGCATCGCGGTGGGCGTCGGTGGAGGTGGCGCCGCCAGCGCGAAGAACGGAAGCGTCAATGTCGGGGGAGGCGGCGGAGTCGGGGTCGGCATTACCATCGGGCGAGGTGGCGTGAGCGTGAGCACTGGCAGCGGCGGGGGAGTTGGTACGGGGACTGGCAGCAGCGGAGGAGGAGCTTCCGGCGGCGGGAGTGGAGAAGGGAGTGCCGGAGGTGTGGTCGGCCGCGGTTCGGGCTTTGGAAACGCTAGTGGAAGCAACGGAAGTGGAGGAGGTGGAGGAGATGGATCGGCCGGAGGGTCCAGCGCAGGCGGTGGCGGCGGCGGCGGCGGCCAGGGTTGACGAAGTGAGCATGAGTGCGAGCAGAGTGCAGCCATGTATACATATACTTTCATACGTGATGGTTTGGTCACTGTAGAGATTAGCGTGTGTTCTTCAATTGTCCAAGACAGTTGACATGACATTTAGAGGGAGAAGAAATAATGAGGAATGATTAATTGTATTCCTAACAAAACGAACATACTAATAAAACGTTCATATGTGTACTGATTTATATTTTCATCATGGCGTTTATTTCATTACTTTTTGTTCCAAGGTTTGTCCTAGTATTTATTTTTTTATTAATTAAGGAGCATCGAGCATAGTGCATGATATATATGCATTCCCTTGTTTTTTTTATATAGACTAGAAAGCATTTGGATGACGAGTGGATCAACCAGAATCGTAGAAGTGTAATGCTCCTAGAACAATCATTAGAGCAGCTATTGACAGCCGAAATTGCACACAACAAGTGTGTAATCCCTTCACAGCTTGATGTGTGGAATATTATCAATTGAGTGCAGCATTGAAGGGCGTTACCAGCATGATCCAAGGGGCGCGACAAAGGTAGACTCTTGGCGATTTCCATAGCGTTTGTAGCTTCAAAATGGAGTTGCAGAATTACTAGTTGGGAGCCCCAAAAATTTCGAACTTGTTTTTTCATATTCTAACATTGGCATCAAAGATTCACAGTGGCGAGCAATTATTCTAACTTATTTTTAATAATTTTCAGATTCTTCTATTGTTGTTTATCAATAATATTACTACTTTGCTTAAACTATTTTTTTTGAATATTTTCTGTCTAATCTTTATTTAAATTATTATAATCAAATATTAAAAAAGGAGGTTTTGTTTTATTTTTTTTAAAAAGGGTTAGGTATTCCTTTTGAAAAAAAGAATATTCTACTGAATTCAATTGTTTTGTTTAATATTAGAAAGAAATCCTGTTAGAGTATCTTATTCTATTTTACTAAAGTTGATTTTTTACTATTGTTAGAAAGATTTTTTTTTAAATCTAAATTTTAATTTTATTAAATTAACTTATATCTTAAAAATTAGCAAGTTTTCATATTTATTCTATAATTATTGTAATACTTATTATACATTTTGTGGACAATTAGAAAGCTTTCATTAGCAAAAATTATGCACAAATACATGGCTTCTAAGCTGGTATGAATGGTGCTAACTACAAGATTTGGAGTAGGAAAAATAGATGTGGATTTATGTATGGCAATCTATAGTCTATTATTGACTTTGATGCTCAAGAATTTCCCGTAAAAGCAAATACTACATTTGAGCAATGTGAGGCATGACTACTAGCAAAAAGAAGGCCAACGTCTTTGAAATTCAATAGATAGAATAAAGGCTCACATAGTAAACCACTGAAAAAGCTTTGGTCCTAACAAGAAGCAATTCAAGGGACAAACATGAAACCTCCTCAAGGAATATGTTTCCCTTGTAGGAAGTATGTCTAGTTCAAAACCAATTGTTCTGAAGATGTTAGCCAGAATAGAGTTCACAAAAGAAGGGACCTAATAAGCCTTAATTTGCTAGAGTCATCAAGTGCAATGTTACGATGACAAGTATAGATGGATGGTGGACCGATTTTATAATGACCCTCCATATAACAAAAATCAAGGTGGCTTGATTGAATTCAAGCAGCTTAAAAAGGGGGATAGAGGATCTATATGGGGAACAACCCATATTTGGATATTGAAGGTGTTGGAAAATATAGGCTTGATACGAGGGACAACATAATGACAGTTCACGATATGTTGTACACTAGGAAATTGATGGAACCTCATATATGTACCTATTGTTTTGAAGAAAGGATTTGAAGTTTGATTCTAAAAGATCATGCATATAACCATATGGAAGAATGATAAAGTCATGTCTATGGAAAAATATGTTGTTGAACATGATTTATTCTATCTGAATGTCATGAATCAATGAAAACCACTTCATAGTATTCTATATTATGCATGTGATTATGACATATGGCATGATAGATTAAGACACCAAGAAAATTCCAAAATAGCATACAAAATTGAAATGAACTTGATAACTAACATACATACGCAAGATATTGCCCTTCGAGACTTGTCTGATCGAGAAAATGACTTGGAAGAAATTTTCGATGAGAATAATGTCGAAGAAATTGTTCATTTTAATATTGTGGCCCTATGAATGTCGGTACATGATGACACAAAAAAGTATACTTATTTAGGTTGACCCCGTTCCCGAAAAGCTTACCCCAATAACCACTTTTGTAAACAATTTGTGCCGATTTATTTCTATTTTCTACTTTTTGAATATTCGGTATCATCATTATTGGATTTTGAGAATTTAAGCTCATTTAAGAAGGTTTTAATCAGACTTTACGAATTTATTTGTTTGAGTATTCGAAATTTCAAATTCCTTCTATTTTTGTTGATGCAGCCGAGGAACAGGGGTAACCTCCACAGCTGACACCCGAATTTTGAGGAGTTGATGCCTCACCTGCGAGAATTTTTGGGGTTGAATTTTGAATATCTTCTCACCTCCGGATCTTCTCTTTTTGTTACAACTGAGGAAACAGGGGAATCAAGATAACTACCATAACTGTCAACCCAGATTTGGTGGATTAACAACCCAGATTTTAACTGTCATATCAGCCCGAACCAAGATTTGACTTGCCATAACAGTCGAGATTTTGGAGATTCTGCAGAGATCACCTACCGAAACAACCCAACAAATCTGACTTATGGTGCAAGGCTGAAGACTCTTTAAAAGGGGAAGAGGCGGAACACGTAAGAGGGAGGGGACGAACGACTGGGACTTTATCTTATTTTGCAATTTACCTTCGGAGAACACTATGTTGGCTGTATTTCATTTTTCTTATGTAACTTTTGTGCATAGGATGTCCGGCTATACTCCATTGTCGGGATCCTGGGGTAAACTTTGTTTCACTTTCATTTACTCTGAAATGCTTTGAACTTCATCTTTTTAAATCGTCCACTTGATCTCGCGTACTAAATCATGATGATGAGTTTTTAAATCGCCTGTTTCTTTCCCAAGTGCACACTGCCCTTAGGGGCTTTATATGATGTCGCCTTCACACAATGAGCCGAGAGGTTAGTGATGAAGTTTTGGGGAAACCTTAGTCTAGGTCATGCCTCATTAGTTAGGGGATAGGTGTGAGTTTGCCCCTACCTCTGGAGCTTGACCTGGAGCGAGTGACATTGTCTTGAGTTCGATCTATAGATATAGTTAGAGAGGTAGATTAAGTTGCCTTGACCTCGAATGAGGCTTGATAGGTTACTTAGGAAACATTTTCTAGGTTGGCCCCGTAAGCATGCGCCACAAAATGTGGGGGCTTACTGATCAGGTTACCCCTATGGGGTAATGCTCCAACCTGAGAAACTCTCCGACTGAACCGCTAGATCCCCCTCGGAAAGGAGGTCAATACGCGCTGGAGGCGGTATCCCTCTGGAACTTGGGTGTCAGGACTTACCTATTTTTATCGGGATTTAAGATGGTGAGCTCTCTTCCGAGGGAGAGAGTGTGACCATGGCCAGATTACATTTGGTCAAGCCTTGAACCTCCACCGCAAGGGCGGGAAGGTGAAAAGGTAGAGCAGTCACCGCGAGAGCGGGGCTGCTTTGACCCGTGGTGTAAGGGCCTGGACGACATTATATGATTTTACGACAAAGAGTAGATGAATGTGATTCAGAGGTAAACCCAGGGTCCTGGTGTCCTCTTATCATTAAAAGTTATCTTTCTTAATTCAGTTTTCTTTATTATAAAAACCAACAAAAAATATTATTTCTGTTGATTACCCCTCACCTATTCCGGTTAGGGCTTGAACCTCTAGTGTCAAGCCCCCTAACCGTGAAAGCTTGACTGAGGAAGAGTAGGAATAGAAGCGTGAAAGCAAAGTGTCCTAGTGGATCGACACCTAAAGTACTCGACGATTGCCGTATACTTGCGGTAATAGGAGTGTGCATAGGTTTATAAATAGTAAAATTTGAAGTGAAGAACATCTTTATACAGAAGATCGATCCTAGTTAACCCCCTAACTTGTGGTCATCATCTATTCTACCCCACACTTCGCATCAATACACATAGAAGTAAAGAATATTTCATCACATTCATTAATGAGTACTTAAGATTTACTTATATCTATCTTTTAAAAATGACACTCAATGCCCTTGAAATATTTAAGTGTTAGAAGTTAGAAGTAGAAAAGAAATTGACTAAACCAGTTAAATACTAAAGGACTGATAAAGGAGGGGGAATAATACACCTCTCGAGAATTTGTGAGTTACTACATTCAAGAAAAGATAAGTACGCAAACTGCTTTGCCCTTTATGCCACAACAGAATGGTGTTGCATAAAAAAGAATAGGACATTGATAAATATATATAGTAATATGTATGTTGTCATATTTCGGTCTCTTAAAAGAATTTTGAGGTGTAGTAGTCTCGATCATGAAATACATATTAAATAGAATTCCCACTAAGTCCATTGAAACAACATCATTTGTAATATGAAATAATAGGAAACCCGAATTAGGACATCTTCAAGTATGGGGATATAAGGTGCACTTATTGGTTCCAAATCAACTCAAGGACAAGTTGGACTTTAAGATAGTCACGTGCAGGTTCAGTGGGTATAGTGAAACGTCCAAAGGGTATAAATTCTTCCACGATGAAAATATCTTATAGAGAGTCATGATGCAAGTTTCTTTGATAATAAAAGAAAGAACTACATGGTAAAGAGGATGCATAGCCTTTGACTATTAATAATGATAGTCAAATCGACTCTAATGAAGATAGTTTGGACATGAGTACATGTTTGGAAGATAGAGCTACACAAAATTATCAGATACCTTTGAAGGATATATAGAAGCCCATTATTTTCATGATTATAACTAGCATCAAAAGGCCTCACGATATCCACACTTTTGAATGATTATGTTCTATATGAGTGTGGGGCTTCATGTTACTCTATCGATGTTGATATAGAGGATTGTACATATCCTATTAAGTAGAATGAAGTGATTACTTCACTTGAATTAGAATCATGAACAATCGACATGAAAGATAAAATGGACTTAATTGATCATAATAGAGTATTAACACTATGTGATTTGTCGATAAGCAAACAGTCCATAAGGTGTAAATGAGTTTTCAAACAGAAGTATCGATTGGATGGTACATTGATAAGTCCAAAGCAAGATTGATTGTCGAAGGTTATACTTAGTAAGTCAATATAGACTTTCAGAAAACTTATTCTTCGATGGCTAAGTTTGCTTCGACTAGAATGATCTTAGTGATAGCTGCATATATGAATTTAGAGTTATTCCAAATCGATATTAAGATTTTTTTCTCAACTGAAAATTGATTGACGATATTAAGATTGTATGTATATGCGATAATGATGCAAAAATTTGTTACAAGCAAAAGATGCTAGCAAATGCACTAACCGATCGAGAAATATAATATAACGAGTATAAAGTTATCGATCCAACGAGGAACAAGCTAACAAGCCATCTATTTCCAAATGTTAATAGGAGACAACAATAAGTTGAATTGGTTTTAGAGAATTAAAAGATAAACAATGATAATTTAGGATGTCTAGGGCTTGTATAATGAAGATGATTATGAACAAACAATGCTAACCTATGCGGTAATCATATAAGACAATAAAATATATTACCAGATTCCTAAATGGATTAAGAACACTTACAATATTACTTCCCTTGGTGGGTAAATCAACTACCCTAAGTCTAGCAAAACTGAGAGCACTCTTTAAGGACTTTACTCTCAAATTATTTAAACCTTAAGATGCAGGAAGTTATGTCCCCAACCTATTGAATCACCCTTAACATGATAACTTAAGAGACCACAAATCTAACAATCATTAAAGGATCAACCAGATTAGACTCAAATCACATATAATAATTTATTACACTACATAGTTAATAATCGACTGATTCTATTAAAAACACTCAAGAATCATGTTCATGAGAAAAATGAAAGTAATTAGTGAAAAATCAACAATGGATTCACAAGTTCGCTCTAATAGTGAAACTAATACAAACCATAAATAAAGCCTGACATATAACTTGTTTAGAATTAAACAGTATAGAGGATCATTCACTATAAATTTAGAATATAAATATATTCTTCTAAATGTTGAGAGAGTCCTCCTCGATCTTTAATATGAGTGTGTCATGCATAATTAATCTTAACATCCCCTCCAAGTACTTTCATGTTCTTAGCTTAAAGGAATAGTTCGACTACTCCAGACTCTCAAGGGACATATATATAGCCTCCAAATCCAATTTAGGATTTCTCCAGGATTTTAAAAGGTTAGGTATTTTTAGGTCATAACAAGGAAATCCTCTTTTAAGATTCATGATTAACTTTGTGGCTGAGATTTAACCTTGCACACTTTCATATCATCATAAATCTATCTTAACTTGATTCCCAAGGCAATTGAATAGTTTGGAGTCCTTATCAAAATATGAATCTAGGTCATCCATCATGACCCATGACAACCTCTCACAGTCCAAGAGATTTAGTCTCATAGTATAAATAACAATCATCACATCCCATAACATCATATAATGCCCTCTGATTCATGTTACATTCAGATTTGATAGTTACAACCCGTGACTGGATATAATGATCCATTAAATTAACATCTTCAGTTCTGATTCTTTCTGGAAATATCATGACACTCCATAGTACCTCGTGAGGTATATTGGTAACAACTCGTGATATAATATTTCGATACATTACGTTTAGAATGTCGCAGATTGTCTCTCTTGGCCAAGTCATGACTGCAGCATCGCAATCGCAACTTGTGATTGTCATGACCAGTTATATTGTCTCAAACTTGTTAGGTGATGGTTGAAAGAATTAACTCCCATGTCAAGGTCATTATATCCAATTATGGCTCATTCCGCGCATTTGTCAATGTGCAGGCTTGTTGTCACGGCCGTGTGATCCATGTAACTATGAAATCTATCAGGGTGGTCTTTTGAATGTAGAATTGACTCATTTTCATCTCATTCATACTATTTCATAGATCTCTCCATATGGTTTGACACGGGTAGATTTCTGACCCACCAAAATATAAACAAATAATAAATATCATAGATGCATTCTATGGTAAATTCAACCGAAATAACACTAAATACAAGACTAAAAATATGTTATATTATGCATGTATCAACCTGAAGATTTTCATATGATAGGTGAGGAGAATAAGGTGCATAAAAGTAGAAAGTCGCTTTATGATTTAAATAGTTGTCTCATCCATGATACTTGAAGTTTCATAGGACGATAGTCCAATTTGGATTCAAAATGAATAAATTGGATCATTATGTGTACATCATGAATAGTGGGAGAAGTTTTATGATATTAGCACTATAAATGGATAACATCTAGCTCATTGGAGATGATGCCCAGATGCTCGATGAAGTGAAAACAAAGTTGCGCAAGGAGCTTGAAAAATTAAAGATATGGGAGAAGCATCCTATGTACTGGACGTTCAAATTATACGGAATAGAGCCTCAAGGACATTGAGCTTAAGTCAAGAACTGTATGTAGATAAGATATCGAAGAGTTTTGGTATGCAAAATTGCAGTCCAACACCTACACACACTTGTGATTTGAAAAAAAAATTTAGTAAAAGTCAGTGTCCCAATATGTAGGGTCTAGATGGCACCAAGAGGGGAAGGGGGTGAATTGGTGTATTAAACCTTTTTCGATTCTTTCTAGAATGATTAGTTATATAAGCGGAAGCATACATATGCAAATATAAGCAAGTAGAAAAAGATAGAAAACAAACAAACAAGCAAACACAAAGGTTTGTTGACGAGGTTCGGCCGAACTCCTGGCCTACGTCCTCGCTCCGGTCTTCTAGAACTCGAGACCTCCGGAGATCACTAAACTCCTTCTTCAAGGGCGAAGGATCCCTTACAACTTCTCCTTTCTTTCTCAGAGGACAAGGAGATAACCTTTTACAAGTTCACTCGTGAACTCACACTCCCTTCTATCCTGGATTCTTCACTCGAATCGCAGAAGGGGAACTAAGGTTTTTCCGCTCAAGCACTCACTAGCTAAATTTTCCAAAGTTATTTCCCAAGACTCTTGGGATTACAATATATACTATGCACAAACGACCTAATCTGTCACTCAGAAAAACTAGCCGTTAATGCAAGTACATAACGCTGCTGGGCGCCCGCTGCTCCTGCCTTGGACGACCGCTGCTCTGGTGAAGTCATCACTTGAACTGCCGTTGGTGCTTCAGTCATCCACCGCTCACCCTCGGGCGTCCGTAGTTTGAAGTCTGAAGCCTTTGTTTCTTGGCCAAGCTCCTTGGGTCGTCCGCCAAACATTTGGCCGCCCGATCTTGACATGAGTTCCCTTCTTCAACCTGTCTCTGGTCGTCCGCTGATTGCACCTCAATCTTCTCGGACGTCCACTCTTCGGTTGAAGACTTCGGTCAAGCTCCTTCGATCGTCCGCTCTTCATCTTCGGTCGATCGATCTTGACCTGTTCCAGCTTCCACTCATCTCTGGTCGTCCGCTGATTGCACCCCAATCACCTTAGACGTCAACTCTCGAGTGAAACCATCTATCAAGCTCCTTCGGTCGTCCACCAAACCTTTGGCCGACCGATCTTGACCTTGTACCAACTTCTAGTCATCTCTTGTCGTCCGCTGATTGCACCCCAATCACCTTGGACGTCCACTCTCGAGTTGAAGACTTCGGTCAAGCTCCTTCGGTCATCCACGCTTCATCTTCAATCGATCTTGACTTGTTTCAGCTCCAACTCATCTCTGGTCGTCCGCTGATTGCACCCCAATCACCTCGGACGTCCACTCTCGAGTGAAGCCATCTATCAAGCTCCTTCGGTTGTCTGCCAAACCTTTGGCCGACCGATCTTGACTTGAACCATCTGCTTCAACTTCTCTTGTCGTCCGCTGATTGCACCCCAATCACCCGGACGTTCACTCCTGGAGTTGAAAGCCTCTGTCAAGATTCTTCGATTGCCCGCTCTTCACCTTCGGTCGACCGACTTGACTTGTGTCATATCCTTTGACATCTTTGTGGTCGTCCGCTGATTCTCCCTGAATCCTTCGGGCATCCACTTCTCTTCCTCAGTGGGTACTTCGGGCGTCCGCTCATTTTACACTGAGATCCTCGGACGTTTGCTCCCTCTTCAGTTAGTGCTTTGACCGTCCGCTCACTTTCCAATGAGATCCTCGGACATCCGTCAAACATTCTTCTGACAAGCTTCGGACGCCCGCTCATTTCCAATGAGATCCTCGGACGTCCTTTCCTCCTTCTGACATTCTTCGAACGTCCTTTGACAACTTATCAAATTCCTTGGACGTCCACTCTTCTCTTGTCAGATAACCTGGTCGTCCGCTCATCCTGCGGTTGTCCGCTCTTCGGCTCACCTCAGACCTGACATACACCTGGACGTCCACTTGTCTTCTCATCAAGACCCCGGATGACCTTTATCTTCGTCTGATATCCATCGGTTGTCCGATCTTCATCCTGTCATCAGCTTTGGTCGTCCGCTGCTTCAACACATGAGCCTTCGGACGTCCACTTCATCCTTGGCAATCTCCCGGTCATCCACTTGCTTCACTATGAAACCTTTGTATGTCCATTGCCTTCATTTCCAATTCTTCAATCGTCCATTCTTCATCTTCGGACGACCTCTCCTTCCTTAGCTAAAAGACCTCTTCGGCTAAGTCTCCTCACCGGGCGTCCACTTCTCCTCGGACCTCCCATTCTCCATCCTCTTTACTGTAGGTGTGAAGCCATCGGTCGCCCACTGCTCTTCATCGGGCGACCTTCCTTGTGCATCCTGTCTTCGGTCATCCTCTTAATATCTTTGGTCGACCGCTCAGTATTTGACTCCATCTCTCTGATCTTTGCTTTTCACATTGGTCGACCACTTCACATACTATGGACGACCGCTGCACACGTAGGATTCTTCTGATATGTCTTCTATGTCCATAGGTCGTTCGTTCTTCAACTTCGATAGACATATCATGCTCTGAACATAAGAGTCCTGCCTTTAAAAAATAATTCAACAAGCTCATTAGTCCAGACTAAGTTCCCTCACAAATTTGTGATCACCAAAACAATCTCGAGATCCTAAATTCAACAATCTCCCCCTTTTTGATGATTATAAA
>LTAE01005912.1:11298-27004 GCA_001647135.1 Pontederia paniculata | reverse complement strand
CAAAGAAAGTAAAAGTTTTTAATACACCAATTCACCCCCCCCCCTTCTTGGTGCCATCCAGATTCTACACTCCCTTTTCGGTCTTCTGCCTCCTTGTCCACTAGGCAGGCCGTTATTGCCATCTTGTATTGACTTGTTGGGACAATGTTCCTGAAAATGACCAAACTTCCCGCAAGCAAACCAAGCTCCTCTTGGCACCTTCCACCCTGTCCTAGTAAACTACTTCTTCTTGGGGCTGAAGGCTGGCCTGACTTGCTTGCGCTGATGGTGCATAAATGGGCCTCTTATTCCACCCATTCAGCAGCCTCCTCTACTTCGAAGATGTCAATCTTCTTCTTTCCTTTAGCAATGTCCTGCTCGATGGTCAAGATGGAAAGCAGTTCAACAACCTTCTTAATTGATTCATTGATACACACAATTGTGATTGTCATGATAAAGGAATGTTGGAGATTGTTGAACACCGAGGTAATTTGCAGTGGTTTAGACAATGAACATCATATAGCTTCTAAGTCCTTAGCCATTACAATCATATTGTCCACATGGTGAGACACATTTTCGTGTGGCCTCATTTTACATGTGGTATACCTATGCAACAACAACTGGACATTCATGTCCCTTTTGGATGCATATTTATCTTTGAGAGATATCCAAAGCTCATAAGCACTACTATAGTTATCAAAGAACTTAATCAATTTGTCCTCGATATACATCAAAATGAAGGTCTTGACCTTTTCATCACCAACCATTTGCTCCTCCATAGCTGTCGCCTGAGTTGCCTTCTGCTATTCAGAGGCTCCTTCTACAAGAACTCGTGGGGCAACATCAATGTAGTTTTGGAGATCTTCATGAACTAAATCGTACTGAATTTTACGTACTCCAAGTATCATAGTTGGCACCGTTAAAACGATTCAATTTGACTAATTCCTCGACAATAAATTTTGACATTTTTTCTAAAAAATAATAAATTAATTATAATCAGAAAAATACAAAGAAAAATTAACCAAAAATTTATATGCACCAGAAATTTGTATTAAAAAATTTAATAGAAAAGTGTGCAAAATTTGATTTTTAATAAAAGATAATAAATTAATTTTCGTCTAAAAACAACTTTAACAAAATAATTATTTGTCAGAATATTAATATAACAAAAACTATGAAATTAATTTTTATCCGAAAATAATTTTAACAGAAAATAAAAATATATTTTTGTCCAAAATATAACTTTAACAAAAAAGTAATTATTTCTTGTCAGAAATCAATTTTAACAAAAAAAATATAAAGTTAATTTTCGTCAATAAAATAATTTTAACAGAAAATGAAAATGATTTTTTTGTCCAAAAATAACTTTAACAAAATAATTAATTTTCGTCAGAAAATTAATTTTAACAAAAATATAAAATTAAGTTTCATCAACAAAATAATTTTAACAGAAAATGAAAATTAATTTTCGTACAAAAATAACTTTAACAAAAATAATTATTTTCGTCAGAAATTAATTTTAACAAAAAATTATAAAACTAATTTTCGTCAACAAAATAATTTTAACAGAAAATATAGAATTAGTTATCGTTCAAAAATTATCTTAACAGGAAACTAAAAATTGATTTTCTTCCAAAAAATGTTTTAACAGAAAACTAAAATTTAAGTTCCGTCCGAATATAATAGAAATCAATTTCAAAATGTAAATTTTGACCCGAGAATTATTTTTTTGTAAATTCTGAAAATCCGAAATTAAATAGCCTAAGAATAAGCAGCAATTAAAAATAATTCCGAAAGTTTAATATGTCCAAAAAATAAACATTTTGACAATATTAAATATAATGTTAGTTATTAAACCGTTTAAACAACAACTATATCCGTAAATACTAAATAATCTCCAGTTAGAATAAATTAGTTTAACAATTCGCTTAAGAGTATTTTTAAGAAAAAATCTATTTGCAAAATTAAGCAACATTCGAAATATTGAACAATGATTAATCGGAAATCTAAACATACATAATCATGTATATATTAAACTACGATTAATTGGGAAAAAACAATAATAATGGTTAATACTTTCTGCAACTAATTAAAAAAAAGAGTAATAAAATGTAATGTAAACTATTCCCAATGGTTCATGATTTATCCAAGAATAAAGCGTTAAATGCCAATCTAAATAACAATGATAATTAGAGATAGTGACGGTTCTAGGAGATGAATAATAATAACAAAAAATTTAATCACGTGATTTGTTCACAGGAAATAAAACAACAATGATGATTCATAATTTTGCAATTAGTTCTGTAAGTATTTAGAAAAATTCTGGTGAAATTCTTTAATTCAAAAATGGCAGATGGGCTTCAAAAAAAATTGTCTAGTGGGCTTTCATCAATAAGTGGGCCGCATGTAAAAAATTGACAGTTAGGGTTATAAGCAGATTATAAGGTTTATATCCTATAGCTCAAGTTCAGATTATAACAGTCCATATTAAATCTAGCATGAATCGACGGTTGAGATTATAAACAGATATAACATGTGATATCTATGGTCAAAGATTAAAACATGTGTTATATTCTACCGTGCAGATTTTAAAAAGTACACATCAATGGATAAGATTGAATCATACAACAAACAAAATTATATGACTAAGATCAATAACACATGGATGATTCTATGGTTTAGATTAGATCTGATTAAATTCTGTTATAAGATCATGTAACGGGCAGAACCAGATCATGTGATCTATGAACAAGATCAATTAGAGAAGGAAAAAATAAACGCATGAGATCAATATCGAGTGGTGAGGGGAAAAAGGTACTATTCATCTTCTCCTTTAGCGTACTTGTCACGGGAGATTACCAGTCGATGTCGAGATGTGTATGTGTTATGAGGTCAATCATCACGTTTGAAGGTCCGACGGGTTGCATCGATGATGTCCGGAGAAGGCTGCCGCATGGTTAGTCTTCTCCGCTAATGGCAATCGATTACTAGGGGAAGGTCATTCCGATCACTGCAATGGTTATTGGACTTCAACTATGTTCGTTTTGGTTCAGCGTCAATAAGGATGTAGTTGAAACGNCTGCCGCATGGTTAGTCTTCTCCGCTAATGGCAATCGATTACTAGGGGAAGGTCATTCCGATCACTGCAATGGTTATTGGACTTCAACTATGTTCGTTTTGGTTCAGCGTCAATAAGGATGTAGTTGAAACGTGAGCGAGCCGAATTGTAGAGCGCGACGAACAAAAAATGAGATCGTCGGAGTCGCAAAGCTGTGATAACACTATAAGCGTGAGAGAAAGAAGAGGAATGAGTTTGCTACGCGATTAGGGGCTCCTTGCACGTGTCCAATGCCTTTTATATGACCGCGTCGCTCGTTGCACTCCGTCCCATCGTTGCAGCCGAATCGTTGCAATGACCGTCTTAGTCGCCAACGACTTTGATGCGACCTGGATTTTATTAGGAGCGCGAATCGCTGATTAGCCTTCACTCCACTAGCATGCATTGATCGCACCTGATCGCGCGTGATCACCACAGACGAGTGACCACAATGGTCACCACAACAATCTCCCATTTGACCAACGTGGTCACTATGTTAGCACTCTCACTATCCATGAGTAGTCTAACTGGAGATTATATTTCGAAGTTTCACTATCTGTGAATACTCCGTACTAACTCAATCACTCTTGAGTCTCATCAAGCCTACATGTTTGATGAAAGTACATAGATAAATGTCAAATTAATTATTATGTTGCTTCTTTGTGGGTAATTCACGATAAGAACATTAGGATTATACTCTTCGTGCTTTGCATTATCCGAAGTAGTAACTAATCCAAAGGATTTTTCTTCGACCTTTTTCTCTATGTTACATGGATACAATTAGTTGCCATATGACTAGATGATCTTTGACTGGTTTCTAATCTCCAAGTTGGGAATTCACATGAGGGAGAGTATTAGAGTTTATTGGATGAATATCCAAAATGATATGTTTGTTAGCTAGAAAACAATTTCATATTTGTTTTCTAGATGTTTAGTTATCAATAGATGCACACATCTCAAATCTAAATGATCACAACAACTCTAATACATTTGATTTCCTTTTGTGTAATTTGATTTTTTATAGTTACTATTATATTTTTCTATTTTTGTTCCATATTTATAAAATGTAAAGATATAAATTTAATTTATATGTTTTAGATTTTTCACCATAAAATTTATTTTTCGAAGTGTGAACAAAATAAAAATACTAATATTTAGGTTTTTATCCTAAAATAAATTAAACTTGATGATATTACATTCGTTTATTCATGTGAAAAATGTTGAGATAATATTTAATTATTTTTCAATGAAAACTATAATTCAAGCCAAATATACGACCGATTTAAAAGTTTATGAATTTTAAATAAAAATAAAAGTATAATCTATATCAGCAATGAATATGAATGTTTAGATTTTTTTATATAATTTACCCTACTTTTGTAAGATGATAATTGACAATTAATAAATGTCCACAAGCCTTCAATTCTAAACTCTACGCTAAGATATTATATTATTCTCGTTTTCATATTAATAAATAAATACCCTTCATTTTTGTTTTCTCATACTATCCATTCGACCATGATCAACTTGGATCAATAAGGAATTAATTAACACTTGACACCTCAATTGAATAGTTGAATAGTTTGATTGAAATTTTGGAAATACTCATGTGATTCAAATTGATCAAATAATCATTGGTTGTTATACCCAATAAAATATCATGAAATATGAAAGTCAACATGAGTTTTCAATGAAAATAAAGAAATACAAAATGAAAATATTAAGAATTCTAAATGTCATGCATATATATATATATATATATATTATATATATATAATTCTTTTAGTGTCCACTTAGTGAAAAATTAATTATTGGGTAACAATTATTGATGTCTAAATTAAATACTAAAAATAATTGAGACCTTTATCATTTAATATAATAAAATAATATTAAATGGCTCCATCGTATTACAAAAATTATCATGATGCATTGCTTTATTATTGATTTATATAACTAATCATTAATATTTAATCAATATAATAAATAATAGTTTAAAAAAATTATAAAATTTTTTACATGAATGTTTGAATGAGAGAGCACCTTCACCATATTACAAAAAAAATGGCATGATGTATAACAAATTGATTGACCAATATTGTAACGCCCTGAAATTTTGATCATCGCTACGTGGCAAAGCCTCCTCTCATACGCGATATTACTATGCATTGCTTGACCATTTTATTGACCAAAACCGGTTGATAATGGTGACATATTAGTGGAAACATAAAATAATGGGTTAACACTAATGCTAAGCAGACTTCTTAGTGCGCATGGTAGTGATTTAAATTTGATGGTTTAAGATAAGATTTTGTTTCTCCCATTTTTAAGAAATTTTCAGCACCCTCCATCTAGATTCAATGGTCCGAATTATTTCACCTTTTAACAAAACCCTCAAACACCCTCATTTGAACCCTAAAATTTCTCTCTTCAGCTCTGCTCGATCCCATCGTCACGGCTGCCAGCGTTTAACTTCCTCCGCCGGTCTCTCTTCGTAGCTGCCTCGATCGCAGGCGTCCACGACGAGTTGTTGTCTGCTGCCAACTTCCTCCTCCGGTCACGAAAACACTCGACGACTTGTTGCTGTTGGCGGTCCTCTCTTCGTGGCTGGCAGTCCTCTCTTTGTGGCTGCCTCGATCTCAGGCATCCACAGCACAGTTAGTGGCTTCTCAACTTCCTCCAGCAGTCACAAAAACACTCATCTCTGATGGTGACCTGCCTAGCTCTTCACCAACTGCTGCACTTGCCGCAAAAATGGGCATGAGGTGTCGGGTGCTCAAATCCCAAGCATCGGCTGCTCAAATCACAGACTCAAATCCTAGTGTGCTGATGGCGTGCTTTTGTAGTTGCTGGCATGCTGCTCCTTGATTACATGTTAACTTTCTTATCAAAAGTAATAATTTTTAGGCTCTTGTGTCTATATGTCAATTTGTCATGGTTGATTCCACGAACATAGGATGAGCGAGTAATTGTTTCTGATAGGATGTGTTGGGTATTCGATAAAAACCACAACTTTTTTGGGTGCAAAGGTCTGCTTATGTTATTAGTAATTCTGATCTTTTTTTTAAGGGTGCCATGCTTAACAATTGTATGAAAGTATGATTGGAAGATGTGATTTTTATAAGTAAGATGACATTTTTTGTCTTTTTTTTGTGTTTCAGTTTCAAGTAATTGTATTCTTCGTCTTTGGCAACATAGTTTTGTGCTTCAGCCTTGCATTTTCCCATTGTGTTGATATCTAATAAGTCTGATAATACCATCTGTTGCTACACAATAAAGTTATGATAGTAAGGCTACTTCAAAAAGTAAATGTGCAGAATACTATATCTACGAATCTTTGAAATTGTGTGTTAATCTTTATTTACATGGGTAAATGTGCAGATTTTTATTTGTCGAGATGGAGGAAGCAAAAAGTATTAATCAGTTTTAGTAAAATCTCGAGTAATGGTGATTGTTCATTTGTCCATTTCCTATGGAAAATGTATTTACACATAAAAGAATTATGATTTGATCTGATTAGTAACCCACATTTTTGTTCACAAAGATTTACCCTCATCTTTGTTTGCAGGACACTTATTATGGCCTGGTGGTTTTGTTGGCACTTGAAGAATTTTTGCAGCATTTTTCGTTGGTGGCATATTGAGACTTTTTGTTTCATTTTGTTGGAAATAGAAGTTGTTATATTTTGAGAGATTGTTGATATTTTGAGATTGTTGATATTTTGAGATTGTTTGCAAAATAAAAAATTCGTCACTTTGGATGAAACTTTGTAATTTCAATACTCTTATTGATTATGCCATGAATTTGCCCATTATCCATGCTAAAGCTTGCCATAGTGATGAAATTCATTCGCTGAGGACACTGGTGGTGGTTACTCCAGCTGATATGAAGATGCTCAAAACTGTTGTAGAGTTGAGCCTTGATGACAATGGCGGTAGGTGTTCTAAGTGGACTTTGGTCTACGCAGTACCTGTAGCATATTTGGCACTAGAGATTTCCTTACTAGTTTCATCATATCAGCTGGTTATATGTATATCCTGTGCACATCTTGAATACTTCTTTCTGGACTCTCAGCAGGATGGCCATCGCACTATTTTTCATCTGCATCTTATTTGCACAATGGTACATGTACAAGAATTGATCAGATGTGGTGCAAAATGATCTCATAAGCACTCAAATTGATATAAAGACCTCAACAATAATCAGGAAAATTGCGTAGGACAATTTATGTATCATGTGACCTTTTGATAGCTTTTTCCATCATGCGAAAATTGATTGCATAAGCAAATGTTGGTGCCACCAGAAACAATTTTTCTCGTCACGATCACATTCCCAAAAGATCAATTGACACAAAACATAAGAGAAGTTGAAAGTTGCAAATAAAAGTTGATTACCTTTAACACAATCAAAGACACACTGTCACACATTGGTTCCAGGGTCAAGTGACAATTATCCAAATTTTAGGCAACTAATCCCACATTTTTTTCTAGGATAGACCCCTTTTTTTCTAATAGTCCAATACAACAATGAAAATAACGGGTCCATGGGACATGATTTTTTTATACAAAATTGTAATGCAAACTTACAGCCGTGCAGAAAATCAAGTCCAATCACTCTATGTGTTGTCATGGTCGTTGTCCGCCATATTGGCATCCAATGTATTGACGTCCACTGAAATGAATCAGAAGTAGAGTTCGGTATTAGCAGCAATGTGGAGAAAACCAATTACCACCAGTAATATGTCATCAATGAAACCAGCAACACCCATGATTCCAGTATGTGTTGAATCAGAAGTTTAACAACAGAACATATGAACACACAGAAAAAGTCACTGGGCAGACAAGATATAGTAAGCCAAATAGTACCTGCAAAATCACATTATTTTAGTTATTCAAATATCAACAATATAACTACGTACAATTCAAAAAGGTTGAGCAAATAAAAGTTAATGCACATTCAGAATTACTTTGGAGTTTTCTAGACATGTTTTAAATTATAAAGTTTCATAGACCAAATAATTCTATCCTTCTATCATTTAACATGCTCAAAAGCTCTCCAGGCTCTCTGTCATATAATTGTGGGTTCTCAATAGTAGTTGGCATTTTCTTTTCTAGAATATCCATTATGTGTTCATTTCTAACATCTAATAAATTTGGTTACTAAGATTCAGTACATATTTGCACCACATGGATATGAATATATGATAGAGCAAGCAAGAACAATAGTGATGGATCTTTAGCATAAAGAAGAAATCAAAAGCTTATTCACATAGTGATATCAATAAATGTCATTTAGGCACCTTACCTGAAGAAAGCTGCTAGGACCATTGCCAAACTGGTTGTTGTACATTCGAATGCCAACAAGCATTTGATCCACTTCTTGGTCATAGCTTTGATGTGTAGCAATAGATGGTATTAGTAGACTTATTGGACGCCGACACAATGGGCAAATGCATGGCTGAAGCGCAAAACTATGCTGCCAAAGACGAAGAATACAATTACCTGAAATTGAAACACACAAAAAAAGACAAAAAATATCATCTTACTAATAAAAATCACATCTCCAATCATTCTTCCATACAGTTGTTAAGTATGACACCGTTAAAAAGATCAGAATTACTAGTAACATAAGCAGACCTTTGCACCCAAAAAAGTTAGTGGTTTTTACCGAAACCCAACACATCCTATCATAAACAATTACTACTCATCTTATGTTCGTGAAATCAACCATGAGAAATTGACATCCAGACACAACAGCCTAAAAATTATTACTTTTGACAAGAAAGTTAGCATGTAATCAAAGAGCAGCACGCCATCAACGCACTAGGATTTGAGTCTATGATTTGAGCAGCACATGGGATTTGGGCACTCGACACCTCATGCCCATTTTTGCGGCATGTGCAGCATTTGGTGAAGAGCTAGCAGGTCACCATCGGAGATGAGCGTTTCTGTGACTGCTGGAGGAAGTTTAGAAACCACTAACGGTGCCGTGGACGCCTGAGATCGAGGCAACCACGAAGAGAGGACCGTCAGCCACGAAGAGAGGACCGCCAGCAGCAACGAGTCGTCGAGCACTTCTATGACTGCAGGAGGAAGTTGGCAACTGGCAACAACTCGCCATGGACGCCTACGATCGAGGCAGCCACAAAGAGAGACCAGTGGAGGAAGTTCAACACTTCTGGCCGCCGTCCACGATGGGATCGAGAAGAGAGAGAAATTTTAGGGTTCAAATGAGGGTGTTTGAGAGCTTTGTTAAAAGGTGAAATAATCCAGACCACTGAATCTAAATGGACGGTGCTGAAAATTTTTAAAAAATGAGAGAAATAAAATTTCATCTTAAACCATCAAATTTAAATCTGACGGCTACGATGAGGGCTAAGGAGCCTGCTTAGCATTAGTGCTAAGGAAGCTACCTTTCCCCAAAAATAATATAAAAGAAACATAATTATGGTAATTTTGAAAGTTAAAAAATTAACATAATCATTGTAACGCCTTCAAATCCACACCCATCACGTGGCAGAATATGAATTTGAAGACACTATGACGATGCAATATGTTGACCACATTTTTAACTATATTGACCAATCAATAAAAACCAACATGAAAGCGAAAGACTTTATTGAATTAAAAGAGAATATCTAATTACCAAAATGTGAAAGTCTTAGACCTAAAACTATTTTTTACTTTAAAAAACATTTTGTATATATAAAAAGAAATTTTTTTTTAATAAATAATATTAGATCAGTCTAATGACTTATTAATATTATATATATATATATATTAAATAACATTTTTTATAATTTTCTTATATAAAAGATTTTTATTTAAATAACAACTTTCAACTCACTAATCATCGTATTAATTGTAATAATCAAATACTTAGCAAGCTAATATTAATGACCAATAGCTATGGGGATGATACAAGTTTATTATTATGTATTCTTATGTAACCCCTCTATCTTTTAATGTGATTAATTAAAGACCCGACAACTATTTCTTTTATAAGAAAACAAATTGTTTTAAAGAATAATATTAAAACAGCTTCATAAGTATTTTGTCTATTTATTCTATGTATCATATAAAGTTGCGCGCATGGGCAATTTTGGAATTAAAAATTGAAGCATTATTCTTCCTCCATTCTCCATATCGTTTTTCTGATTTTTTTTCAATTTTTAATTACCAAAAATTCATATTATGATATAATAATTTATGATTGTTTTAAATTGGATAAGGGCATAATTAAATCTATTAATTGTCAAGGCTTCAGTTTTCTCTCTTTCAAATAATTAGATATTTAAAGTTTTTTTATATATTTGTATTTATATTTTAAGAATAACACTTATTGTTTAGTATCATTATTTATATATATATATATATATATATATATATATATAACCCCTATATACCAATGATTGTACAGCATGCCATTGGTGATGTAAATTACAACATTTTCTCTCTTCCATTGGATTAAAATCCAAATAGACTATTGCTCTTGCCTCTCAAATCTCTACGAGTTGACCCAAAATTGATGGCATTATCACATTTATTCACTATTTTCCCTTTTCACATTTTTTCTCTCTCGTCGTTAAATCTTTGTACCAATCTTTCCCCTTTCAAATTTTTGCTTTAGTTTTAGATTTTAAAAGATTTTGCTCGATCTTCTTCACTCCCCATGATGTCATGCACTGTCATCATGCACGTCCCTTTTGTTTGCAAACGGAGGTCGTGTTCTGACACTCAAAGCATTGAGGAACTCGTGCTCAACCATGCCATCTTCTGCGACCTAACAGCTAGTGATAGATGATCATGGACAAGGTGGTGGGCGTAACATGGCTGAGGCAATGGCTGTAAAGTGAACCACTCCCGAGTGCTCTCTTGAGCAAAAAGACTCCTGTCGAGGTCCATGCTGATCATCATACTCTATTCACCGTCGAAGCTAGCTTTCTCTGACAACCATCACCACTGGCTATTTAATTCTCCAAAGGACCTAGCATTAGCTCTCCAAAGGACCAGCATAAGAAAGAGATGAGAAAAAATAGTAAGGTATGGGAAAGAGTTAAAGAAGGAAAAATGTTTTTTTTTCATTTAGTTAAAGATAGTTGATTGTGATGGACGGTTGATATCAGTAGCTACAATGTACAGTCTAAAAGATGAGATGTACATTCATTTTTTCCATATATATATATATATATATATATATATATATATATCGAATGTCATTTTTATATTTTTTTTTGTATAAAAAACTTTAATTGAATGCTACTTTTAATATAAAATATTTTTAAAAACATCAATTAAAGCAAGTTTATAAAAAGAATTTTTAAGACAATTCGTTTCTTTTACAAACCAATAAGGTTTTAACCTACAATTAAACATTAGCACAAGATGGTTACATAAGAATACATGACAATAAGCCCACCAAGTATCTTAACAATATTATTTCATTATTGCATGAGAAAGACAATTTTTTTTTGTAATAAGATATTTAGTGGGCTAATATTAATGACCAATAGTTGTGGCCTGTGGGGATGAAACAAGTTGATTCTTTTTTAGAACCTATATCTTTTAATGTGTTTAATGGCATACACTAAAACCTTTTTTTATTAATNTATATATATATATATATATATATATATATATATCGAATGTCATTTTTATATTTTTTTTTGTATAAAAAACTTTAATTGAATGCTACTTTTAATATAAAATATTTTTAAAAACATCAATTAAAGCAAGTTTATAAAAAGAATTTTTAAGACAATTCGTTTCTTTTACAAACCAATAAGGTTTTAACCTACAATTAAACATTAGCACAAGATGGTTACATAAGAATACATGACAATAAGCCCACCAAGTATCTTAACAATATTATTTCATTATTGCATGAGAAAGACAATTTTTTTTTGTAATAAGATATTTAGTGGGCTAATATTAATGACCAATAGTTGTGGCCTGTGGGGATGAAACAAGTTGATTCTTTTTTAGAACCTATATCTTTTAATGTGTTTAATGGCATACACTAAAACCTTTTTTTATTAATTAGAAACAAAAGTTTTATATACAAAAATATATTATTTTAAAGAATTATACTAGATAAATCTAATAATATTTTGATATATATATATATATATATTGAATGATATTTTTTTATAGTTTTCTTATATAAAAGATTTTTATTTAAATGGAAATTTTCACCTCACTAGGTATTGTATTAATTGTGCTAATCAAATACGTAGTAAGCTAATATTAATGACCAATAGTTATGGGGATGATAATTCTTATTTCTATTTGTTGCGGATACGAGACAAGAGAGAGAGAGAGAGATTCACACACAAAAGAAGACACAAAATTTACGAGGTTCAACCTTAACTGGACTACGTTCTCGGACGGCGGCTGAATATTTTTTTTATGGGAAAATAATAAACGACTACAAGATACTAAATAATCCAAACCTTAGAGTTTATATAGGGCCTCCCAATATAAAATAGAAAATAAAAACCCTAGAGTTTTCTAGATTTCGGGGGCTCCGCCCTCGTAGGGGGAATCCCCCTAGACCCCCGTTAGGTTCGCTGACCGAGCAGCGAGATCCCATATGGGACGAACAACTTCGCTGCCGTAATTATTCGATCGATTGTGATACATAGGAGGCATATAAGGGTTTATCACTGAGTTAAGATTCAAGGCATTATCAATATCTATCTTTCAATGCGACTAATGATATGCACTAAAACTATTTTTTTATAAGAAAAGAAATTATTTTAAAGAATGATATTAAATCAATCTAATAATTATTATATTAATATTATATGTAGGGATTAATGTATATGCTGAGCACTAATATTATGTATGTATATTGAGCGCATCTGGACCGTTGATGACGAGATGAACGATTGATTTTATAAGTTAAAGAAGAAAATGATCACCGTCGTCCATTTTTTTCTGGATGATCCAGATTTTATCGTTTGATACAGAGTTTTAGGGCCAGCAGCCGTCACTTTTCTCCTCTTCATTTTCTCTCTCCTCTGATCTCTCTCGCTCTGCCCAAGGAAGGAGACGAAGTCGTTCGAAGGAAACGGTCCACGGCCGAAAGGCGATCTCCTTCCAAGGAATGATGCGGCCCTCCTCGTCGTTCTGCTCTCTCTCCTTCGAAGGTGATCTCTCTCTCTCTCTCTCTCTCTCTCTCTCTCTCTCTCTCTCTCTCTCTCAGGAAACAGTCATCCTGCCCCGGCCTGCGGTTGCGTTCTCATCGTCGACTTGCTTCCTCCGTCGATCGCCCTTCGTCGCCATTGACCTCTGCCGTCATCGACCGCGATCTTCTCTGCACCGAAGGAAACTAAGGTGCTTTCTTCTCTCAGATCTCTCTCTCTCTCTCTCTCTCTCTCTCTTTGAAGGATCTCGCCCTCGAATGCTGCCCTGCCGCCATAGTCGTCCTGCCCCGGCCGAGATCTCTCTCTTTGAAGGAAACGAAACATCGTGATCCTTTAGTACTGCAGCCAGGTACTGCTCCTTTGCTCATCACCCTTCATGATCAAAATAATCTAAAATGTTTAGTCTTAAATTATATCATCACGGGTGTTCTGCATCCATTTCCTTAATCTATGTTATAATTCTTCGTTGATTATTATAGGCATTTACGTTTGGATCAACAAGAGGTGATCTCGTATGTGCAAGATTGTTATACATTTGCATTTGGTTTCATGTTCCGACCTCCGGTTTGAAGGAGTTTCATTAGATCGTGAAACTATCCATGAAATATCACCACAAACGGTCACAAGGCTATTTACAGGTTGGACATTTGACTCATCGATAAGAAATTTTTTTCACCTGGTAAGGTTTGAGAATACATTTAGACAATATTGTAGGAGAATAAGATGTATACTTTTCTTTTTGCAAAATTTCTGTTATAATTTTTATCTCACTAAAAATTGATGATTCTTTTGAGAACAAACTGATTATTTTAATTATATCTATCCTTATATAAAATTATTTGTTTACGATTTAATAATTTATTATCTGCAATTCCTCAATTTTTGCTTTTATCCTTCTAATATTAAATGGAATTTGAACTTCTTATATTCATGCAGATTAAAGGTTGTCAATACTTTCGTTGGCTGGATGATCCTATCGAGATTCGCTATAAGAATATTATCAACGAATTGTTGCATAAGATCAATAGGTTTGAGAGAGAAATGAAATCATACAGTGTGACCTTGAAAGCCACCGCTCAAAGGTTGAATTTGAAAAAAAGAAGCATCGAAAGATTGCTGCTCTATCATTTTGGAAAGTGACCTTAATAGTCATTATGTTATCTTAGAACTATGGATGTACGCTGAATTACTTTGTTGACATTGTTGTTAATATTATTAAAATATCTGTATATGAAATTATGTTTTTTATTGTTCAAGAAAAATGTTGCAAAATCTTGTGTTTCAATGTTTGTACTATTACACCTCATTACAGTTCGCTATGAATTTGTATATGAATGTCCATGCAAGATTGAAACTAGATGTGGCCAAAACCAAGAGTTTCACTGTATCTCTGTGATATCAGAGACAATCAAATATATTAGTGAATACCCGAGCTATTAATAGGATATCTATCATCAGCCACTGAAATTAGATACATGATATTCACACTATAATGATGTGAGATAAGACTCCTGTGCAACACACTTCCTCTTGGAAAGTTGGCATCTACTAAAACAAAAAAAGAGATTTCGAGCAAGCGTCCAAGAGAAACTGAACATTAGAACAAACAATTGGACAACCTTCCAAATTTCATTGGGAGCAAAGTAATTAGGCAAATAGGAGATGAGGCTGCCAAATACATTACCTGCATAGGAGGAGTTGAGTGGGAAAATTAAACCAAATTTTAACAAGAGGAAGATCAAGACTGCAACACTGAATCTAATAAACTGAAAGGGCAAAGTGAATAATATTCACAACTGCTGATGAAAAAAAGATAAAAAGATGTGTTCACAATAAGCCTCGTTTCATCAAAATCAGATCTCGGTAGTTTTAAACATGCCAACTACCAAACCAGGTAAGCTTCAAGAATATATTGTAATATGCAGCCAAAGAAGCATTTGTGTAGAGCAGAAGTAAAACCCATTATTGCAGGATCAATGAATTCTACATCACCAGAATTGCATGTTAACTGTGATTGATAGCTATTCCAATTGAACCAGCAACCAAGTGATTTTCTGCAATAACAGAAAATGATAAATGTTAATGTAACACCAAACACCTCGGAAAGATTAGAAAACACATTAAACTTGCATACCAGAGAATGTTGGCTCATATACACATCCAATTCACTTCTTTGGTTGAAAGACCATAACAAAATGCAGGATGGCTAATTAAATGGCTCTTTGAGTTACCAATGAGTCCTCAATTCTGACTACATCATGAATGAATGCATTCAAACTAATTACATGCAAGAACATATATAGAAACAAGAGGAAGGCGATATATGGTGATTGATGTCCATTCAGAACAAGGATCAAATAATTACATTCAAACTCATTCAAAAAAATATCAAATTGCTTAGCATCACACCTGTTAAGGTGATGACTCTTTCCATGGAAGGCTCTCTCTCTCTCTCTCTCTCTCTCTCTCTCTCTCTCTCTCTCTCT
>LTAE01005911.1:4346-25658 GCA_001647135.1 Pontederia paniculata | reverse complement strand
ATTCCGAAGTTACCCTCAGTCTCATTTACTATTTTAAATTATTTTTATCATTTTTTTAATACATACGAGCAGAGATCCTATAGTTCTTGTACGTAAAATATTGATTCTCTAGTTTACAATTTATCGATACATAAGCATCATTCCTCAATTCGAAAGGGTAAAAAAGTCTTTTTAATAAAATTATTCTTTTCTATCCATCTCTTAAATTTTTATCCAAACGAAATATTGATTATCTTATGTCATCCATTATCATTTATTTTTATCCAAACATAGGTTAAAATAATCTTTCTCAACCCATGAATTTTCAACCCTTCTTAACCATCTTCAACCTATCCATCATGATCTCTTCATCACTAAACATCCAAATAAAGCCTGAGAGTTTGGATGGAAATACTTGAAAAAATTAGTAATTGAGAATTTGGAAGGAGAGATTACTAAATATTAGTCGCAGGGTTTCAATAACCTTTTGCTATTGGGTTTTCTATTTTGATTTAATCTGACTGGGAGTTTTCTTTTTCTGCGTTTTAGGAATTCTGGCTGGAGAAGCAAAAGGGTGGAATTTGCATCTCAATTTCCTCAAAGGCATTGCACATCACAGGAATCGACGACAGAAGATATTGGAACTACATCCCAACCGAAGAATCAAGGTAATAACTTGATCGATTTCTTTTTTGTATTGCTTAAATGTTTTTTTAACCAATGATTTGATATTGTCTTGATATTTCTGCTTCCTTGTATGCAGTCTGGTAATTGTGTTATTATTATTATTATTTTTATTATATATGATCTTAATATCTTATGTCTACTTAGATCAACCCCTCCTTGGACTCATTTTTTGCTTAGACTTTTCTAAGGTGTATAGTACTTTGGTTGAAATGCCTGTAAAATGTTCTTCCTTCCCCCTATCATGTTTTTTTTTATTGTTCAGCTTGAGTTTTAATTTGATAACTTGTATTGTCTTAGCCTCTCATGAGTATATTTCTCCCCGTGGAGTTGTCACTTCCGCAAAGGCATCTTCCCTACATGTCCTGCTGAGTATTGTTCTATGTTAAATCTGTTTCGAGCTTTTACCCCATATCACCTTCCTTTGAAGTAAATGATGATATTTTATGTTGCATCAGTTGAGAGGCTGATATTTCTTCCCCATTTTTTGAAGTAATTTCTTTAGTAGCTCATCTAGTGATATTTAGTATCTCACCTTTCTTTTTTTCAAACCTTATCAAACAGCTAAAAATTCTAGGCATCTATATGCATGCCCCCGATTATAGGACTCGCATGTGTTTCAAGCGTAATAGTTAACAATCAATGTGAGAAAATAATTTAACTAGTTTGTGCAAAGGGTGAGGCCGTAGTTCACATATATAAGATTTACATTCTTATGGATCAACTAATATTACTCTCCCAAAAAGGGACCACTATAGTGTCCTGAATTGTCTTTCTATTGTAATCACCATATAATATTTTAGTATCAAATTGGAAATTTGATGGATGTTATCGTGTACGGCATCATCTATTTTTATAATTTAGCATTTGGAAATCCTCACGCACGACAACTTCACAATAAGCATCTTCGAACATGTTAGATAGTGTTTTATTTCAAGCTCTGTGTTTTGTTTATTATCAACTCTGGAATCTCTGTATTTTCTGACTTATTACCAGTCTATATTTTTTTTAAGAGACGATGTTATCAATCTTTGTCTTGAACAGTGTTTTTTAATTCAAGTTACTTAGCTTGTTTTTGTATCAATTGTATTAAAGGTTGAGTAGTCCATTCCAACCAATGATTGGTCCTTGAGGAGTTGAGAATACTAGTTACTGTTGTTCTCATAAAAAATCATGTCGTTTCTTCATTTGCAGATTAATTATATATCGACTGTGATTTGTTTCTTTGCAGATTTCACACAGTTGCATATCTTCAGCAAACTTGGTGGTTTGAGGTAGCTGGCGAAATTGATTTCTCCTTCCCAGTTGGCACCTACAGCCTATACTTCAGGCTTCATGTGGGAAGAGCTTCCAGGCGCCTTGGCCGCCGGGTTTGTAGTTCGGAACACGTTCATGGATGGGACATAAAACCTGTGAGCTTTCAACTGTCGACGTCAGATGGTCAGCAAGCAATTTCCCAGTGCCACTTATATGAGCCTGGGAGTTGGATCCTTTACCATGCCGGCGATTTTGTTGTAAAGAACACCAGTGTTTTAACCAGACTGAAGTTCTCAATGCAACAGATAGATTGTACACATACGAAAGGCGGCCTCTGTGTCGACTCGGTGTTCATATATCCCAAAGATTTTACAGAAGGCAGGATTGCTGCCACCCACAAGTGACATTAGTCGAGTGTAGCTTACTTAAAAGAGGAATGAGTTAAATGTAGAGATAATATCTGCTCCTTTCATTTAGTCACTTGGAGCAGGCCATGTATGTGCATATATTGTTTGTGCTTCAATTTTGAATGGAAATTTGGGGCTTGCGATGCCTTCCCTTGAGGACTGTCAAGAGGTCTAAAATGATCACTTTCCAAGTTCTCATGCATGATGTTGTTTTTGTTGAGTTGAACTCTTGAACTTTTATTGTAGGTGGCATTTGGAGAAGAAACTAAATTTGGTTTGCGACTGATCAATAAAGTTTCTGTTATGACTGAGAAGGGGAAAACAGGAAATATAAGCTCAGAAGTATGGAAAAGCAGAACAGAAGAAACAAGCAACATTGGAGAAGAAAGTAAAACAGAGCGTGTTACAGAAGAAGCAGAAGAAAGAAGTCAGAAGAGAAACGAGGGAAACGGCCAAAGCTTAGAAGATACAGAGAGAAGAAGTGAGAAGAAAAGGAACGAAGAACAAAACAGCATCGCGGAGGAAAAGAGCAAAGGAGAAGGAGATGCGAAAGAAGAAAACATGAAGAGAGCAAGGAAGAAGCCGGCATTCTTTAAAGACTTTGTAATGTAAATGTAAAAGAAAACTCCGGAAAACTCGAAAGAAACTTAAGAAGAAGAATAGTCGGAAAACCAAGGTATAAAAAGAAGAGATGTAGAGAAGAAGACTTATCTGAAAAATAATACAAAGGCTCGGCTTGGAGTTTGGGGAGAGCTCGAATGCTCCTCGTCGCCTTCTTTCTCTTCCACTTCCGTCTCTCTTTCCCTCTTATCCCTCATTCTTGAGCTTGACCTCCACGCGGGTTGTTTACGGCTCGTCAGCTTCATCTTCCACCACGACTCCGTCGAAGCCCTTGCTTGTCGCTTCCGATCCAAGCGGCGGCCGGAGAACCCTCTTCGGCGAAACCCTACACACAGAGAGAGAAAGAGTGAGGAGAGAGGAAAAATACAAGCACGGCTTTTATATTTTACACGACGGAGGTAACGAGGTCTTTCCTCGACTCGCGCGGCGCTGGGCTTGCGGCGTTGCTGGGCCTGTACAGTGTTATAGCACAGTAGCTTTTGGCGATTTAATTTGAAGGCATATAAGAAAAATTGCACGCGCGCCCAACAGTTTCACTCTAGTTCACTGCTATGTATATATAAATATATAATGTTCTCTACTGCTTTTTGTTATTTCACTGTAGTTCACTTGTTTGGATTGTTTGTTCATCAGTGTAATCTCTGCCTGCAAAGGTGCTTCGGTTTTCAGGAGAAAATTAATTTGAATGATGTTCGAAGGAAACTTGGAAGTGTTTGGTAGTTATATTTTTTGTTGACAATATGATAATTCTTATTTTTAAATAGCATTTAGAGATTAAAGAATAAAACATTTTATTTTTGAGGTCTAATATATAAGCTTTCTTTTGATTTATAAAATCTTTTCTCGTTCCTATATTCATAATTATTATATATCATCTTCCATTGATGTTTCCTAATATTCACATTTTTTCCAATGCTATTTTTTTTGTTACCAACATATGAAAGATTGATTAATTTCTTATCCATAATAAAATAATACAATCTGGAAAGTTAAGAAAAGAACAAATAAATTCGTTATTATATTATAACAAAAAAATATCTCTAATGTATATAAGAATTTATACATTTTACATTCTTTTGGCATTATATATATATATATATATATATATATATTATATATATATCACTTTAACAATTATATTATAGAATTTTTTAATAATTTTAATACTCACTATTCATTAATAATTAATAGATAATCGGATAATTATTTTAATATTTTTAATAAAATGTTAAAACGATTTAATGAAAAGATAAAATATTAATTCTAATGGGTGTTTTGATAAAATGTGAAAACTAAAAAGATAAGATATTTTTTTAACAAAAATAATACGGTTAATTAATTAGAAAATTATATCAATATTTTTTTTGTATATGATATGTTTAACATAATATAATATAATAAAATAATTTCTTTAATAATTATAATAAATAAAATAAACTAATCATTATGTATGACATAATAAAATAGTTTGTTAATTTAAATTAAAAATAATTAAAGAAAATAATAAAAAATAATGAAATAATCGTATATAATAATAAATATAAAATAAAAAACATTTTTTTCCTAATTATAATATTAAATAAATATAAAAGTTCATAAGTAAAATTAAAAGTTAAAATAGAGAAAGATGAAAAGTAAAAAAATATCACATAAAAAAAATAAAAAAATGGTTCCTACTTAGGAATCAAACAATTTGAACATTCAAATTAAATTGAGTTTAAATTCATGTGCATAAAATTTCACATAGATTTTATTTTATCACGAAGCGTTTGTGCGGGACACGATCACGAGACATATATATTAGAAGCGTCAACGACTATTTGAGAAATATTATTTGACTCAAGTAATTTTCATTCAATATTAAAAAAACTACAATAGAGTTATGATCGTTCGATAGAATCAATAACTTTTATAGCAGCATTCATTGTGAAGTCATAATTCATTGCCTCGTTATCCAAATGAGAAGCAATTACATGAAGAATCAGTTGGAATAAATAGGCAATCAGAGCATGTGTAAGATGAGTAACAAAAATGACAACAACAAATAAATTTCTTTTTTTTTTTTTGTTGCCACCCCCCATCGTCCAACCCGCACGGCGCTAAGGAGCACATTGTCCACAGGTCGAGTCAAACCCATTATAGTCCCGACTAATTTGGTGCCGCTCCGGATCACGTGCTTGACTGTGGCAGATGAGACTCCCAGCGAAAATTTTCTGCATCCACAGGTTTCGAACCCGAGACCTGCTTAAGCGAGGAGGAGCCGCTTACCACTTCACTCCACCTTGTTGGTAACAAAAAATAACTTGCATTCTATGCTCAAAATGCAGTTGGATCGGATATGACATCTATATGATCTAATCCAATGGTAAAATATTCCCGATATAAAGGATCACATTGTCCCTTAGTCATAAACACTTTATCCATAAAATTGTGGTATCAGTTTTATTTCGCATTTTTATTATTTTAAAAAAATGTCTACCGAGAAGTTGGGGAAGATAAAATATTAGTCCTTCGGCAGGGACCCACAAATAAATAAATACTTTGTTCAGGACTATAAAACAAAAAAGAGGAAGAACCAAAGCCAAATAAAAAAAGGAAAAAAAATCCTCTTCCTCGCCACTTCCTACCACAGAACACGAGACCTGTACACAGAACCCCCTCCCACTTCGCAGGTACTCCGATTCCTTTCTCTCTATTTCGTGGTCAATTTTCGAACCATTCTTCTGTTTTTTTTGTGCTACTGTACGCATACGTTGAATTCGTAGATCTTTAGGAGTATGATGACCTTTTTTTCCCTCTAATTGGTGGTGGTTTCAGTATTGGATTCGTAGATCTTTAGGATTATGATGGCTTTTGTTTGTTTTTTTTTCTCTCTAATTGGAGGTCGTTTCAGTAGTAGTCCTTTGTTTGTTGTTTCAGAATTCATATGATTGACTTGTGTTCTCTGTGATTTTTTTTCCCTTTACAAAATTAGATTTCCGACTTGTGTTATCTGTAGATGTGGTGACAGACGGATATAAAAATTGTGTCTTTATTTCTTTTTTTTCCATTTCTTGGAAGGAAAACTGCTGTTTGAATGATTCCTGTGTTGAAGAAGTAGGTCTGAATACAGCAAAAGATTGCTGGAGATCGGTCATGGTTATTTATAGGTTGTATTAATTTTTATGAGGATTTAACGATGCCTGGAGGTTGGACCTTGAACTGAGGTTTGGGATAATTATAATAAAATATGACGAGGTTTATCCCTGGCTTTGTTATTTATAAAGTTCATCTGCGCTTTTATGCATGTAAACTTGATAAGAAGAAGCTCTAGGTCTTAATGAGAAAACCATTTATGATATGTTTTTTTGCCATAGCCAATTTATAGTGAACATGGATTGCAAAATAAATTCAATAGATGAAGAGCACATCTTCTATTTGCATCATTTTAGGATTTGAGTTCTCGTATGGGAGGACATTCTAAAATTTGAACTGCAGACAACCATCTCATCTAATTGTCAACAATATCATGGGCATGTCATTATAGTTCAAGTAAACTGGCTCCTCATGTGTTACTACATGTAGTCTTGGTTGCAGTGTTAAGGGCTATAAACCCATTGAATCTCCTTGGCACCAAAGGCGGCTTATCTTATGAGTGTAAGTGAAACATCAATAAGGTGCCTCACTGCTCATCATCTTGAAAGGCCTTGCATCCACTAATGTTCCTGATCGATAATGGCAAGCTTAGTTCTTACTAACAAAGTATTTACATTTTTAATGCTAGATTTTAGTGAATGAGCAATTTTTACCCCAGAGATCTATCTTCATCATATTGTGAACCATGGTTCAACATGAGCACGAGAGGATATATACATATACTGATTAGTGAAAACTTTTATGGGAGGACTTACCACTAGTCAATGTTTTGTTTCTTTCTTGTGCTGTGTAAAGCCACTGATGTAGGATGGTCAGCAGCAGGATTTCCCAGTCTATTTCTGGGAGGTACCTGAAATAGCTTCTGGTATTGAGTTCCTGTTAATGCTTAACTAGCAGTTGACTTTTCAGAAGAAAAAAAGTGCAGCAGTTGATTTATGGGCAATTCAGTCATGACACTGTTGCAAAAGGTGTATCTCTTGCATTTGTAGAGAAGGAGAGACGTTTAGCATTTAGTTGCGGATTTCTTAAAACTGTGAGCTTTCTTTTCAGAGTAACAGCATGACTTATTCATAGAAATATGGTGCTTAAATGTAACAAGTATGACAAAACAATGCAAAATGCACAGACAAATAAATATACTACGATGGACATATCAGGCCAGACTATCTGATATCTTTTTAGTTTGCTATTTCTAATATTTTTATAACTTCGATTTAAAGAAAAAAAATAATTTTCTTTTAAAGACATCAGGGTGCTCTGTTACTATATATACTGGATGCTGGGAGAAGGGCTCAAATAAAGTTGATAATAATATGTGAACTTCACTTGATTCAGTCTTGGATTTGTTGGCTTTTTAGCTTTTTCTACATCTTTCCAGCTAAGCATATGTTATACAGTCATAGTAAAAGTTTCAACTCATTATATATTAAGGGATCTTAGATTCTTTTGTGGCACTTCCTTCTTTCAAAGTATAAAAAAGTGCATGTCCGTTGCAGGTAAAAGGTAGAAGATGGGTACAAGCACATTAGACATAACACGGGCGGAGCTTGGTCTTGTAGTTCTATACTTGAATAAAGCTGAAGCAAGAGACAAAATCTGTAGGGCCATTCAGTATGGATCAAAGTTTTTGAGTGATGGAAAGCCTGGAACTGCACAAAATGTAGATAAATCAACTAGCTTGGCACGAAAAGTTTTTCGGCTTTACAAGGTTTGTCTTTAGTTATTGGCGGAAAACAAGATGGTTCAAGTTACTTGAATTATTTACAAACATCTTGTCACATATGCAGTTTGTTAATGACCTTCATGCTCTTATAAGTCCATCTCCTGCTGGATCTCCTCTTCCTTTAGTTTTGCTTGGGAAGGTACTCGAGAACAACCACCTTTTGAGATATCATGTCGATATGTCATGTGTCTTCTTTGATGACGGAGTTTTTTTGTTCAGTCCAAAAATGCATTATTATCAACCTTCTTGTTCCTGGATCAAATTGTGTGGTTAGGAAGATCAGGGATATATAAGGTAAGAACAGCTTTTTTTTTTTTGAGGGAATAAGAACATTTTCTTTTCTTCGGATTTATTTTCCAGCATTTCCCTTGTGTGATTTCATTTTTCAGAACAAGGAACGTGCAGAGCTAATTGCTAGGATATCACTGTTTTGTTGGATGGGCTCTTCTGTGTGCACAACTTTGGTTGAGGTTTGTACCCATCGTGTCCATTTCTTCAAATAGTAAGACCATACCTGAATTCTCTAATGCCTATTTCTTGACTTCTGTTTCAATTTACACAATTTATAGCTAGGTGAACTGGGAAGATTATCTGCATCAATGAAGAAGTTAGAGAAGGAGCTGAAGCAAAGTGACAAATATAAGGTATGGTGTTGTTTGCTTAATTTATTGATTCTGTTTTATTCCTTGCTTGTTTTTTAATGTTGCAAACTATCCATGTGAAATTTGCAGGATGAGCAATATCGGCTTAAGCTTAAACAGTCGAATGAGAGGCTGCTGTCGTTGATAAAATCATCCATGGATATCGTGGTTGCAATCGGGTTGCTTCAACTGGCACCGAAGAAGGTCACACCTCGAGTTACTGGAGCATTTGGATTTGTAACATCACTCATTTCCTGTTACCAGGTAGCATTCACAATTCAGTGCTCACTTCAGAAGTGATATAGATAATAGATTACGATTCCTCATTTTGCCATCTGTTTTGTAGTTGCTTCCTGCGCGTGGGAGGGAGAAGACGGCATAATTATTTCCCCACTGCAGATCTACTTATTAGTATAAGGATAATCCAGATCAATAGATACTGAATCAGATTCCGATTTATGTGAATGAATTAATTGGTGCTAGACTTAAGGTTCAATACTATATGATGCCAAAATTACTCTGCTTGGATGGAAACTAAAAAGTACAATGCTTGGATGTTAAAAAGTTATGCAATTGAATGGGATGGCCAGTAATATTATATGTAGCTTCCTCTCATATACGTGTGCACTGTTTGATTCCTTTGAACTTGAGATTTTGATTTCAAGATTAAGAGTTTGAAGTTATTCTCACTTCAGTTTTGATTAAAAATTTGTAATATGAAGAATAAGACAATGTGTCGTTCCTGCAGTGTTGGAAAATAAGAAAAAAGAAGCATAAATTCTTCCTAATTCCTTTGCCGAGAACTGATTCACTATGTGATTTTGAAATTAAACTCGAAGAGAAACACTAGCAGGAGGGGAAAAAAACTTGGAACTTTAAGTTAAATAAGTATAAAATAGAACTGCAATAAAGCGAACATTTTAACTAAAACAATAACAAATTAAATATGTATTTCTAGTTCCATTTTCGCTAGAGAAACTGTAAGTCGTTTGAAAAAGAAAATACTCGTAAAATAGGGAAAAAGTAAAATTAATAAATTTAGAAAATAATTATAGTATAAATATTTGACTTTTTAGGAAAAATTCTGTAGATAATTTTTTTAAAAAAATAAATACAAAATTTATCCAACAAATAATAATTTTTAACGGTATAATTTAACCTTTAATTATTTGTTAAAAAAGAAAAGGTGATAAATTAATGGGTTTACATGCTATTCTTTTGTCGAATTAAACTTTTAAGATCATCGATAGTGAATATTAGAGCTAGATGTTCTACGTTCAAAGTTAATTTTTATAGTAGCTATTTCACGCTTTAAATTTTGAACTAGATTAAAATTTTCTGATGTCCAAAAAATTTCTTTACAATCTAACTAAAATTGGTCTCATAAAAGTAAAAGTTTGTCTTAAAAGAGTAAAGATCATCATGTCTCCAAGACGGCAAGACCTTCCATTTCAGGACCTTGACTGCCTTCGAGGTGACCGACTGTAATACAGGGTAACTATATTCAAAAGAGTAGTATTAGATTATAAAAGAACTACTAAATTCTCTTAGGCCCTGTTTGGTTGGGGAATAAGATCGGAATTATAGTCTTATTCCTCAATTTTCATCCAAACACCCTTATTTTGAAGTTGATGGACCTCACTGCATTAAATGCAACAACAAGCAAAAAGTAGAGACTACAATATTCTTGCATGAAGTTGGATTAGGTTTATTCCCGATGGATTAGCATCTCTGGACTAATTAATAGATTAAAAAAAATTATTCTATGAACAGTGTCATGGCAACCAAACCGGACCTTAGGCATGTTTGGAAGATATTCTAAAAGTTGTTGGTTAACGTTTGCTCTCTCACAACAAATGCTCAATTGATAAGCGTCTGACTTCGAAACGCTCGTCGTCGAACAGAGCCTTAATCTAATTCTCTTAACATTCTCCTAATATTTACATATTTAAAATATTTAAAAAAATTAATATTGGGACTTTGGACCATAATCGAATAAATTATATAAATGATCTAATTTTACACATTTTTTTTCCAAACGAACACTGAACTTTTACTTGGTAACTGCACACTCATTGAACTTTAGAAATATTTACAAGTGCAATCATTTTGATCCACTATCGTCAACATCCAACATAGATGATCTTTCTCTCTCCTGATCTAGGTGGAGATCTTTATCTCTTATGTCGACATCTGATACTAAAAAGAATTTCCTCCACGTCATCAGTAATAATAAGCGAATTAATCTAAAAATTAACTATATCCAGTCAAAATAATGATATTTATAAAAAAAATTAAATTAAATGATCATCGTATTACAAAGTAAAATTTTATGATCACATTAAAAAAAGTACATTAAGATAAATGTCTGTTTGGGGCTATTCCTCTCACCCCTTCTACCACAAGGGCTGCACTTGACCATACTAGATCATGATAACTATAAACTTTCTGAAATGGCTGGACCCAACAACTTAATGGTTAGAGGAGACAAATGAATAAAAAGGTTGTATGTTATATCAAATAGTAATAAGTAAAAAAAAATTGATTGATATAATTAATTAGTAGAGTTATAATTTTAATATAACTCTCGAATGAACTTATAAAATTTTCAAAACCATTGATTTTTTTTTTTAATTTAAAATAAACTACAAATTTTATGTTGGGTCGACTTTTTATGTTTTCAAATTTTTTTATTATTTTTGCTTAAACTATTATTTTTTCCCTTTTGTTATAATAGGGTTAAATTATTCACAACGGATATAACTATATTGCTTTAAAGACTTGTCAACTATTTTACCAAAACAAATATGATTTCTCGTGACTTGTTTAATCTCATAAAAAACTTTGCTATTTTGAAATCGATCCTTTAGTATTTGAGTATAAGCTTAAAATTCATACTAAGATAATCATTCTAAGATTTGAAAATTAAAATTTGGTGCCATTTTGCATAAATTAGAGAAAAAAAATACTTTTTATATATCATTCGGTTTACTTTGATCATTCTGATAAGAATAATAGTTGAAAGAACATTTCTCCTAATGAATATTGTGTTACAAAATTATGCAATCCAATGGAAAATGAACAATAAAGTAAAAAAACGGGTTGCTAATAACGCCACAATCAATTAATTTACAAGATCTAAACCCTCTTAAAAATCCTCCTTATACACATAATTAAATTTCCCTCGAAAATTATCAAATTATTAGGGGTGTCAATGTAATTTTAGCAAGATTTTTGTAAAGATATAAAAGTGATGATCTTACAAATAACATTGTCTAAGAAAAAAGTTTTTAGTTATTAAGTTTACTTTTTGTATTATTATAGTTGTTATATATCTTTTTTTTTAATTTATTATAATATTGAGAAAATTTATTATAATATCAAACTATCACCTTTTTTTATTTATACACAACTATTACTAGATATGTACCCATTAGATGAATTTTCTACCTCTGCCACTAATTAGTCGTACACCACTGGATGAGATTGCAATCATTTTGCTAATTTTTTTACTAGATCTTCAATGTGAGATTTAATAAAAAAGATCTCATCCTTAAACTAATCAGATCTGATCTCACTGCTTAGAGCAGCACTACAATGTTTACCTTGTACCCTAATAATCTATCTTAATATTTAATCCTCAGATCGGAGTATCCTAATAATCTATGACCAAACTCAGACCAAACATATCCTAATGATTTCTCCCTCTATCAACTCTCTCTCTCTCTCTCTCTCTCTTTGTCTCAACTATGAGCTACAGAGCATGAAATATCAAACTGATGGTGTTGTTTGAACTTTGAATCACTACATGAAACAATAGCTTTAGAGATTAATCATATCATATTCACAGTGCCAACAATACACATTCTCTTCTTCTGCATACAGAGAGAAAGAAAAGGAAACAATCTTTCTTTTTTCTCATCTCACATGCAATGACTTACAGGCAAAGATGTTATTTATCATTCTAAACTCTGGGAATAAATACCACCAATACAAAGACCTTCTTGATTATTTTTTCTGGGTCAACCATAGAATCCCATCGGCGTCCAGAGCTACTAGCACCCGACTAATCCGGTGTTCGGATGGGTGCGGCGAAGATAAATCCTGGCCAAATTGGCGATTCTGGAGCTCGAACTCAGAGCTACTAGCTCCCAGTCCCTCGACCCCGGGCACAGACCCGGGGCACAAACCCCCTAACAGACCTTCTTAATTATTGGCTTAGGCTTTCATACTTCATTCAGATGGATTTTAAGTGTACACAGACAGACAGTTCGGGTAATTTATGCAGTCCATCATCAACAACAACAACAACAACAACAACAAGATTAGAAAGAAATCCCATTACAAACAAGCTCATTGATTTGATTAGCTAAAGCAATTCATACTTCAACTAGCAGGATTTTTAGGTGTGCAGAGAGTTCAGCACAGCAGGACATGTTCAAATTCCATAGGTCTTGATGGGCACCTATCTTATCTATACACATATGGGCAATGGAACTAAATGGCATACATTATAAGCAAACAGTAGAGAGAGACGTGTAAAGGATAAAGGAGGGACCTTTTTCATAGGAGGTCATAGACGTTTGGATCAGCCGCATAGCATCCCAAAGTCCGGACGAACACAGCGAACTCGGCGATCTCGTCAATGGCCTCCTTCACCCTCGGGTCCTCCGTCGAGCCCTCGCAGTCCACGTACAGGACGTGAGGGAACGCCCTCATCAATCCCTTCCCCCTCGTGTCCATTATCATCACTGGCGCATTGTTGCCCTCCATGGACGAATTAATCACCTCCACTTTGGTCAGGTTTAAGTTCCTCTTAGAGAAGGCTGACAGCAGCTTGAGGAGCACTACCATGGAGCTGCCCCGGTGCGCCACCACCATCGAGGTCTTCAGCGGGCCTTGGGGTTGCGCCGGGGGCGGCAGGTCGGGCACGGTCGCGGACTGTCGAGGGCCCAGGAGGAGGAAGCGAGTGACGTTCCAGGACTCGTCCTGGAGGCCGTCGGCGAGGACGTCGAGGCCGTACATTTGCGCGGCGCGCGGGGAGGCGATGGCGGCGGTGTCGAGGAGGCCCTCGGAGCGGAGCATCTCGACGGCGCCCGCAGTGTCCTCGACGGGCTCACGGTCGCGGATGCCGAGTTGAGCGAGGGCGCGGCCGCAGTGGGCGAGGGCCAACGGGTGGCTAATGACGCGGCGGAGCTCCCCCCGGCGGACGCCGGGCATGGCGAGTAGGCAGTAGTGGACGAAGAGGCTGACCTCCTGGACGATGCGGAGGTCGTGGCGGAGGAGGAGGTCGTAGTTCCGGAGGGTGGTGCCCTCCATGGTGGACTCCACGGGGAGGATGGCGCGGTCAGCGAGGCCGCGCTCCACGGCGGCGATGGCGTCGGCAAAGGTGCGACAGGCGACGGTGGTGCAGTCCGGGGAAGCCGTCTTGGCGGCGTGAAGAAGAAGAAGAAGAAGAAGAAGAAGAAGAAGAAGAGGTTGGTGAACTTGCTGGTCGTTGGCGTGTTTGACTGTAAAGAGAAGTGTGATAGGAATTGGAAGGAAACCTACCACCAACACTTCTAGAGAGAGAATAAGTATAAACAAAAATCAAGTTCGGTTGATATATCCTTTTTTGAGTTCGAGTTTCGGAATCATCAATTTGGTCAGAGAGATACTATTTATGTTCTTTCTTCTCGACTCTGGATTAGTCGGGTGCTAGTAACCCTGAATACTGAGTTTTTCGAACGGGTATTCAAAAAAAATTTAGGTCGAAAAAAATATTTTACTAGTATGAACAAATGACAAAAGATAATATTAAAACACATAAATATAAAAAATATATAAGTTCATGGAGTTAAATATTTAAAGTATAGCATCACAGCAATATGAGCCTCAATCTTGATCCTAGTATTTTGAATTATGTCTTTCTGCCTTTTATCTATATTACATTGTAATTGTAACTATATTACCCACCTGAAGTTGATTTGAATCTTTTAGATCAAAATTCACCATTATATCATTTATAGTTATTATTAGATTCATGTACTCATTAAAAAGATAAATTGTTCGAGTGATTTATTTATTTTTAAATAAAAGAATGTGTAACGTATTTGTACATGAAGTATCGATATTAAAATATTCTGTAATTACTTTTTTACCTGGTAAATTAAATTCAATTGATCGCTATATCATTTATAGTTTTTATTAGATTAATGTACTCATTAAAAAATAATTTTTTTGAGTGATTCATTTTAAAAAAAAAAAAGAATGTGTAGTCGTATTTATACAGAAAGTATCAACGCTTTTTATGAACAATGATCAAAATATTATATATAAAAAATATCGTTATTTTTTTGCATTACACACTCTTCGTTACTTTTTTTTATTGAAAAATATCAAATTCATTGTATGTTTATTTAATCACATCCCTTTTTCCGCCTAAAAAAACAAGTATTACAGTTATGTCACGATCAAAAAAATTACTTGGTAAATCAAATTCAATTGATCATTTGATTAGGGTGATTGTATTTCAAAATTGATGAATTTTAATAATTTTAAATTGAATTTTGGAGCCATCAATTTAGTTTTATTTACTATGCTTTTATTCGAATATCAGGTTAATTGTCAAACAATCTAAATTGAAAAAAATGATGAATATTTGGTTTAAATACTCTTGACAATGTCATTGTAATATTATCTACTTGGACTTGATTTAATTTTTCAAATCAAGATTCTATCTTTTTAAAGTTTCTTACACAGACTTTAACTACAATGCATTTGGAATTTTACTCTAATTGAACAGATATCAAACATTATGTCAAATTTCTTTGTACTTACAGTATGCATTCTTCATCACATTCTCTATTTTTCCAATTTTTTTTTAGTATGCATTCAATCCATTACAGTATAAAAAAAATACAAGAATAAGGATAGTAACCTTTTGCATCTACCGTAAAGCGGGAGATGTGTTCGTCATCAATAGCAGAATGATAAATTGATAGAGATAAATGGATAATGATTAACTATTAGTTATTCAATAAATGATAATAAAAAATATTTGATAAATACAATGATTAAATTACTTTATATTATGAAATAATATAATGGCCTTAATAAGTCATAATAAATCATTTAATTTCTAACATTATGTATTTTTTAATAACTTTTTTATGTAATCTATAATTAATTAATATGTAATATTTGTAAACTAAATTAGATATGCATAAACAAAAAAAAAATAAATTAAAATCGTATACTACTAATATAATTATATTTAAAAATTAACAGTAATTATATTATATACGTAACTAAAATATAGAAGTTCAATAGAAGAGTGGAGTAATTAAATTATGAAGTTCAATAGAAGTTTATCTCTATTTTTCATTTAATAAATTCTAATAAAAATAATTTATCATTCAATCATTAAAGTGTAAAATAATTGATCAAATATTTTATATTAAGTCAAATCTCCAAATTTTTTTATTGCCAAACATTTTGTCCATTCTTCTTCACCCTATTTTTTTATATTTTAAACTATAAGCGTCAAAAGATAATTAAATTAAAGCAGATAATAATTAGTTTTTTTTTTGTTGTGGAAAAAGAGGCCAAAGCCTATTACAAAGAGGGAAGATTAAAATAAAAAAATTGGATACATTAGTCCCAATGGCATCCCCGAACAAGAAGGGGCCTAAGGATATCGGCGGAAAACGTAGATCTTGTGGCCTTAGGCCAGCGTGTGTCACAACCTTTGATAACCAATCGGCGCAAGATTTTTGCTCTCTTCGTGTGTGTATTATAGATACTGATCATGGGATGTTGATTCTTTTGCGAATATCTGCCAGTAGATGATCCAAGTGTAGGCTGATTGGTGCATTATATGCAATGATGTATACTGCGCTTTCTGAGTCTGTTTCAACACATTTTTCAATAAATTAAGATAATAAATTGGAATAATGAAAAAACACATGTCAATGACAAAGTAAAAATGCAGAGAAAAGTTAGAGAGATGTTTAATATTTTTCAAGTTTCTGGCCTAAGTATGAAAATATATTAAAATTTGAGAGAAATTCACCCGTAAAGTTCAGTTTCTTGATTATCTTTTACTTGTATTCACTCGCAGTGGTTATGAAAATCCAATGCTATTGAAAAGTATATGCAAAGCTTTGAAAATATTTGTGATATTGCTTTGTAACCCCCATCAATTCTTTGGAAACGCAATCACATTACATCTTATCTCCACTATTTTAAGTAAATGGTAAAATATTGGGCGCGTTCCTTTCAAAGAACATGATAAGCTTTATACATGAATATTACTACTTCACCTTTATATTTTTGTCTTGCTTATCAACTTAACTTAATAAAGAAAACCATTTGAACAGATGGTCGATGGACGCAAGCTACAACATTTAGATATATAAAGCATATCATTATTATAGATTTAATCAAACATGTGTTCTTGACCATGGTTTAGTTCCATTTTATATTGTGTGCTATTAGTGTGCCCTTCCATTAGTCATGGATTGTATTTTTCTTTTTCAGCATGCTTACGTTAGAATATTTTGGATTTACCTTGATTTGTCAAGCTAAGAGATCGACTCTAAATTAAGTAACAATATAAATAAATAACTATTATTTCTAATAAAAATCTTAGCATATATCCGAACTATGAGTTCATCCAAGTTCCTAGTAAAAATTACAATTCACACATAACTAGTATGTAACGAAAATTTTAACTTTAAATGCTATATATTAGCAGAGGAGAAGGTAACTAAAGCACTCATATTATCATTCTTAATTAATTTGATGATTATAATTAAGTAAATTAATGAATGTTCTCAATGCTTTTATAATTTTTTGGTGTGTATTTAGAATAAAGGAAAAAATTCTAACAAAAGAGAAGGTAACTAAAGTTAGCTTTGTTCAGATAGAAAGTTTTCCTTTTAAAGGAAGGTAAAATTTATTCATTCTTTATTCATTAAGTAAATTAATTTATTATAAACAAAAATTATTTTTTTATAATTATTTTTTCCTTTACTTTTATTTAATTATAATTTATTACATTATAAATTATAAATATATAATATTTGGATGAAAAAATATAATGATAAAGAACTAAAAGTTGATTAAATATTTTACTTCAATGAGTGTTTGGATGAAATATTAGAATTAAAAAAGATATTTTATTTAATTAAATAATCAAAGGGATATTGTATACTTTAAAAATAAAATATCAAAATAAATTATAAAATTATGATAATTTACTATTGTTTAAAATGATTAACATAATATAATGAAACATTGCACATATTCATAAAATAATTAATAATACCAAATTAAACTTATTTATAAATTTTATAATTAATAATATAAATCATTTAGATTAATGAATTAACCAGACCCTGCTTCAAGTGTAACTTATTTAAGATATAAAATTAAGCATATTTACAAAGTTATAGTTTATATACAACAAAACAATTTGATTAAAAAATTGATATAAAATATATCAATTAAACTTATTTGACTTATGTAAATAAATTGAGGTTTTAATTAAATATTTACTTTTTAATCAAAATTTGAAGCATTATCTTTAAAAAGTTCATAAATGTCATTTTTAATTGTAATGAAATAATATTACTGATACAATAATTTATCATCATAGAAATAATTATTTGATTACTTAGTAACAACAAAGATAATTATTATTCATTAACAAATAAGATAATTACATAATGTTTAAAAAAATTATATGTTAAGTTTATTTATTAACGAGTTTTAGAAAAGTATAATATAATTAGAATTTAGTAAATGAAAATGTATTAATTATCTAGTTATTATCATTATTTACTAATATATATATATATATATAACATAATTACATGTATTAGTAGTCAAATAATAAATATGCGGACCTATTTTTAGGTCTATGCAAAAAGATAAAAATTTGAAAAGTGATCTTTAATAATTTACTAAAGTCAGAAAAAATGATGAATTGTTTATCCTCTGTTAAATCTCAGTTTAAATAAATTGATTTTATTTAGTTAAAAGGTTTTATACTTTAAAATATGCATATGCAAATAAAGGTAAAAATAACTATATGACAAAGGATAACTTCGATAGAAAAGTGATTCAATGTACTATAAAAACATGAATTCTCCCTTTTTGTATTATAAAACGGACTAAGGTTAGACATACCATAGATAAAAAAAAATCTTATGAAAATAAAAATTGTAGTCTTTAAGGGTAAAATTAAATGGTGCCAATGAGGTAGTTTTTCAAACAAAAAAAATTAGATCTTTTGGATGCTTCTTTAAGCCCTATGTTATTAATAACCAATATTTTGTTTTATTAAGCGGACAATAATAACATGTTGAATATATTATAATATAGTGACTTGACTGTTAAAACTTTTAATATAATCATTTTTAGTCATATATAGTTAATATGCGCCCCTGCATAATTTATATGCTGATTCAGTAAGTTTTCATATGTTAAAAGACATTATATATATAAAGCACATATTATAGATTATATTTTTTTGTTTTAAATATATTAGTATTTTATATTACATTTTAAAATATGTCATATATAATTTAACTAGCTATGACTCCGTATTAGGCTGATTTCTTTATTAATCATTTACACACTGTCTAAAAACACCATGAATTTGTTTGGTTTTAGAATTGATTTTTTATTTTCATTTTCTGAACTATTTTTTTTTCTTTCAAAAGTACTTCAATTTTCACATTTCAAATTTCATTTTCATAGGAATTAGGAATATTTGTTGGGTTTACAATTAACATTTCTTGTTTTAGAAAAAAAAATGTCTTTTTATTCTGCCTTGGGCCGCGTGTGGTGCCCAGTGCACGGGCTGACCACAAATGGGCTGTAGCCATTTGAACACGACCCACCAGCAAAAGTTGAATTATTTTTATGTTTTATCTTCCAAAGATAAAAAATGTAGAAAATTATATCTTAAGTTCATAAATAAATTAAAACCATATCTAATATTTTTATTTAATATTAAAACAAAATTAATTTATATACGCTCGATTATCGTTATAGCTTAATTTCGTGGCTAATCACGAGTTCGTGATTATCCTTGTATTTCTAATTGGTTTGAAATATATATACGCAACTAAAACTCTAAAAACCATATAATAATTATCATTTACATATAAAACAGCTAGAAAAAAACGTGTTTAATTTGTATCCGTCCAACCAATAAGCATCAAACAAGCGTCCCCACAATTGTTACACAACAAGAGGCCTCAAATGGTAATATTTTTTATTGAAATATTTTCTAGCGGAATGTATCTCGACAAAAAAATATGTTATAAAATATAAATATAAAAATGTTGCTCTTCCTTTCGATTTAAGTTTTTAGAATTATTAGTAGCATATCTAATTTAACATAGTATCAGAGTTCCTAAATTCAATATCGAATTTGCTCGTATTAAAAATTATTTCACGTATTAAACTTTAGGCTAAATTAAAATTATCGACGGTCCACACATGAGTGGAAGTGTTAAGAATATAAATATAAATATATTATTATTCTTATCGGACTAAGCTTTTAAGATTGTTGGTAGCATATTAAATTTAACACAACATCATCTCCAATGTATTTCTATAACTCGTTGACCTAAGATGCATGGGGATGCTCCGGCAGGGAGAGAGGTATACCGTGACTTCCATCAGTATTAAGAATATAAATATAAAATCAACTAAACTTTTAAATTCGTTGATAAAATATCGAACAACAAAAGATCTTAAATTCAAATTCATATTATTTTCTTTTTCCTTAATAGTTTATCTCGTTAGATAAAAATATTAGTATTTTATATCAAAATTATATATATTATATATATATATATAAACTGGAGGGTATTTTTTTTATAAAATTATTTGTAAAATATCTAATGTAATACTAATAGTGTGTCTCAACAATGAGGACCTACGATACGAAGGCTACGGCATCCCGTCCAACATCCTGCCCCTTTTTTTTTACTGATAAAATGGTTAATTATTGATAAAATTATTTTTTGAGTTTGAAGACTTCTCTCTGCCACTTTTTCTTTTACTTTCTAGGCCTTCATCATTTCCCGTAGTAATTATTTTATATTTTTTCCAATTCATGGGATTCATGCATGCATGCATGCTATCTGTGATGTTTGAGAATTGATATCTAGGAACGTTTAATTAATTGGATTAATTAAGACGACTGTAATACTTAACTAACTATATACATTAATTAGGTTTACAATAAATTAAGTTAGTTAAGGTCAAGTCCATCAATTTCTTCATAAAATATTGGTATAAAGAGGGAAATTTAAGGGTGTTTTTATTGCCACTTCAAAAAAAACTTAATGACACTCTTATCTATCATTTTTAACCTTTAATATTTGATAATAAAAATAGAGTGCCCTTATTACCACTCCAATTATCTTAATGTCACTCCATCTTACCTAATTTACCCCTATTTAATTTATTCTAATAAAATTTATAACACTTCTTTCCAAACCTTAGCTACACATACCCAAAATTTAATTCTACACATCTTCCCATAAAAAGACCAACACATGTAAATAAGTGAATGAACTTTCTTTTTAATCCTGATATAACTTTTTTTCTTACCTTCAATTGCTTCAATATTAGTTATTTAATTCTTAATGTAGACTTACTTAAATTAAATATTATGAATAAATCATTTGTTATGTTTGTCATGATCCGTAAATTTAAGTTATTTTTTAAATATTTGCTGAACTATACCACCAAAATAAAATAATTAAAGTTTGTGGACGTGAGATGATATAATAATAGTTAAGATGTAAATAATAAGTCAAATTGTACACTATATATACATATACATGTACATACATACATA